>CAUYTI010080180.1:0-49986 GCA_963575145.1 Galago senegalensis
CCTGTAGTCCCAGCTACTTGGGAGGCTGAGGCAGGAGACTCGCTTGAGCCCAGGAGTTGGAGGTTGCTATGAGCGTGATGCCATGGCACTCTACCCAGGGGGATAGCTTGAGGCTCTGTCTCAAAAAAAAAAAAAAAAGAATATAGTATAATAAATGTGTGAACCAGTAAAATAGTCACTTATTATCATTAGCAAGTACTGTATACAGTACACAATCGCACGTGCTATATGGGTAACTGGTGTATTTTTATATGACTGGCAGTTCAGTAGGTTTGTTGAGTACTCCGGCATCACTGCAAACACATGACTAATACACTGCAATGAACAACATCACTAGGCAACAGGAATTTTTCGGCCCCATTCCAATCTTATGGTGCTACCATTGTATATGCAGTCGTCATTGACCAAAACGTTAAGCAGCACGTAACTATAATTTATTTGTATATATCATGCATTTCCCATCTCCTCTCTCCCCTTCCCCCCACATACCAGACACCAGGAAATCGTGTCTTTTGCGCCTGCTGCAGAGAACAGTGTCTGACATTAAGTAGGGCTTAACAAAGGAATGAATGAATGAATGAATGAATGTATCTCCCCTACCTGAGATCCTTATAACATGCAACTCTAAAAGTCACCTTTGATGATTTTAAGTTCAAAACAAAAATGAACAAGTAGAGAAAGCAAATGAGCATCTGCTGAAACAAAGTTCACTTGTTTTCTCGATTTATCAGATAGATACTTGTACTTACTCAAATACATGTACTTATTCAAATACATGAAATAATACACGTAGAAAGTTATTCATTCTGGCTTTGTTTGAAGCAGCAAAGCATGGAAATAATGTTACTGTTCATCAGTAGAGACAAGTTACACATTCTGGTATATCTATGCAACAGAATGTTACTAAGCCATTAAAAAAAGAGGAAGCTCTTGTGCATTGATAGGAAATTATTTTGAAGACTTAGTGTACATTTAAAAAGTA
Organism: Galago senegalensis; assembly: GCA_963575145.1. Taxonomy (NCBI): domain Eukaryota; kingdom Metazoa; phylum Chordata; class Mammalia; order Primates; family Galagidae; genus Galago; species Galago senegalensis. The sequence continues at coordinate 983 of CAUYTI010080180.1, forward strand.
AGATGTAGACTCTGTTTATAGTACACTGTCACTTGGGTAAATGGGAGGCAAAGAATGTTTATACATCTTTGTTGTACATGCAGGAAATATTTCTGAATGGACACCAAAAAGCTGGAACTTAATTGACTAGAAGAATTGGATGCTTTATGGACAGAGTGCCCCTTTATAACTTTTGAATTTTGAACCACATCACTATCTTACCTATTTTAAATCATTAAGTGGTTAACTAAAATGAAATCAATTAACTTTTAAAAATGGATCTTTTACTCATTATATAATACTACCTCTAACAAGTAGTATTGCATAAAAATAAGCTGAGACTCAGAACATAAAATAGTGTTTTAATTTTTCCTCTTTATTGTTTATTCTAGATCATGTTTGCATATTAACAATAAACAACCTTTTAAATTTTGGATATCATGGATATCATATATGCAAAGTACTTAATTTATTTTTTGAAATGAATTACTTTTATAATAAGGAAACTATCGAAGTTCACATTGTCTGACTAAATCATTGCTTACCTCCAATGAAATGACTGTATTCAAAATTTAGACTATTTTATTTTATTTTTGAGACAGAGTCTCACCCTGTGCCCTGGGTGAAGTGCCATGGCATCAGCCTAGCTCATAGCAACCTCAAACTCCTGGGCTCAAGACATCCTCCTGCCTCAGCCTATTGAGTAGCTGGGAACAGGTGCCCACCACAACTCCTAGCTAGTTTTTTGAATTTTGCTTTGCTATTTTTAGCAGCGATGGGGTCTTGCTCTTGCTCAGGCTGATCTCAAACTTCTGAACTGAAGCTGTCCACCTGCCTCAGCCTCCCAGGATGCTAGGATTACAGGCGTGAGCCACCACGTCCGGCCTAGACTAGCTTATTTTAGATTAATTTCTTGGGCTTCTCCTAGAATCCACAAAAGGCCAAAAATCTGTCTTATGTCATTTTAATTTTTATTTCTTACTGGAGTATAAAACATATACACAAAGCATAAGAGTTATAAATGTCTAAACTGAACACTGTCATGTACATAGCACTAAGATGAAAAAAAGACGAGAACCTTACCAACACTTCCATCCCTTGATGATCAGTATTCTGACTCTAACGGTGTCGCTTGGTATTGCATGTTTTGTACATCAGACAAATGTGATTTCCCAGGATAGCCTTTGTGTCTGGCTTTATCTACTGAGCACCAAGTCTATGAAATTCATTCACATCGTAGTTATAAGTCATTCATTCTTGGGTATAACACGCCATCATGTAAATATGCTACAATTTATCTGTTCTAGTGTTGGTGGGTGTTTGGGTAGTTTGCAGTTAGGGCCATTTATGAATGTCCTGCTTTGAACATTCTTGCAAACATCTTTTGGGGAAATGTTTATATACATTTTTCACCCAAGAGTAGAATTATTTAATACAAATATGTGCAGCTCTAACAGATATTGTCCAACATTTTTTCTAAGACAATTGTACCAATATGCACTCCTTCCAGCAGTGATGAAATTTGCAATGGCTCCCCAGTCTCCCCACCATTTCGTATTTTTCATTTTAGTTATTCTGGTGAGTGTGTTCGGTACCACTAGAGCAGCGGTTCTCAACCTGGTCGCAACCCTTTTGGGGGTTGAATGACCCTTTCCCCTTTCACAGGGGTCACCTAAGACCGTCGGAAAACACATATTTCCCAGGGTCTTAGGAACTGAGACACCGCACCTCATGTGTGGGGGTCACCGCAACACGAGGAACTGTATATTAAAGGGTTGCGGCATTAGGAAGGTTGAGAACCGCTGCACTAGAGGCTGGTCCTGGGATGTACTACCTTCTTTTAGAAATTCTTTAAGCATGATTGGTTGTAAATACCAAAAAAGTGAAAACTAGAAAGTGCAAGTTAGTTAAAGAGAACCCTAGCCTGAGCAAAAGAGCAAGACTCTGTCTCTACAAATATAGAAAAACTGGCCACATGTGGTGGCATGTGCTTGTAGTCTCTGTTACTTAGGAGGCTGAAGCAAGAGGATCACTGAAACCCCCAAGTTTGAGGTTACAGTGAGCTATGACGACACCACTGCACTCTAGCCCAAGTGGAAGAGCAAAACCTTATCTAAAAAAGAGAGAGAGAGAGAAAAAAAAAACGCTTCTTTTTATGTGTATCTTTTCAAATACTTCGGGTTCTTATTATATGCATATGTTAACTTGAAAGAATATATATTTCTATATTTTTGAGGTTCAAAAGCTGTGGGGATGAGAATTTTGCTACTCAGACATGTATGTTATTACTTTGCTAGTCAATTGAGGACTGTACTGGTAATAATCTTAAAGTCAAGTCAGGTCCCAGCCCAGCCCAAAGACATGCTTCATACAGATGAAGACTTCTAATATCAACACCACACTAAAAGCTCTCAGCAATCCTCTTCAGATGCAGCTAAGGAGTAAAACAGACCAACAGTTCTGTTGTCTACAGGTCCTGTTGGTCTACACGTTGGTCTACATGCAGACCAACAGGAAATGGAAATAAGAAAACAGAGTAGAGTTTATGTGGGAAAAGGGAGGGGGAAACTTTGATTCCAACGTAGCAGAGAGTTTTCCATCAGATGGAAGCCCCTCAGTGTGGTGCTCCTGCCTAATTTTCCCTGGGTTGGGGAAACCACATCTCCTACCACCTTCACCAGATTTTCCCTGGGAGGTTGTTGATCTTTTCTTTATGAGGCCATCTCTTCCTTTCCATATCACATACCCACACCTGCTGTGTACTTCCTCTGCAGGGTCAAGCCAAGTCACAGAGTTGTCCCTGGGGTATGACTCCCAGATCAAGAACTACATGCTAGAGCTGATGGACCCCATGGACGCTGTGTACCAACCCTCAGTGAAAAAGGGGGTCTTAGCCTCCACTGCCCTGTCCCATTCAAAGAGGTGACAGATATCTTAGCTTACCTTTCAAAAGCTCAAAAAGATAAGGACAACCAAGATTTGAGTGGCTATTCCAAGAACTGGGTCCTTTTCTTTTCCAATCCCTATCTAAAAACCACAATGAAGTTACGGAATATTTAAACAACCCAGACGGGATTACACGCAACACAAACTCATGGTGTATTCCGTGGGTGATAGCCTGGCCAGAGCAGATTCTTTCTCTTGGTAACTAATTGTGTTCTGGTTAATTTGAATTTCTCCTAACCAGGAGAGGAGAATTCTGGATTGGGCCAGGGGAGTAGGAGTGGCCATGAAGTGGATGAAGTTATAGAGTTTGGGAAGAGTTTTAGAAAAACACTGAAAAGAAAGTAAAGTGTAACTCTAAAAAGCGTGGTCTCTTGCTTTATCCAAAGGGCATCCTCAGCTCTATATGTGCTGTTGACACGATCTGGGGAGAGTTCTCATTTGACCTCTGCTAAGGTTCGGTATTGTCATCAGTAAAATTGGGCTGCAAAGTCCCTGCAGCAAGGAGTGTGAAGGTTACGTAACGCTTACAAAGCACCCAGCGCAGCCAACTCCACAGAGGAAGAGTACTTCCAACTTTACAGAGGAAGTTAGACTTATCTGCTCTTCTAAAGAAAAGCAGCCCAAGGGCATGTGACAGGCTAATTATCCTGTTAGAAGACATTAAAGGCAAGGCAGAGAAGAGAAAATTTCAGAACTAGAAAGAGAGCTGGGGATGCAATTGCCATGCTGGAAGGATAGCCCTGGGAGCCTGCAAGTGTCCAGAATTGACAAGAACCTTGGCTGGAAGATTCCTCTGGGGAAAGCCCTAGACGCTAGATGAGCTGGCCACTTTGAAAGCACTGGGGAAGTGGTTTTTACCTGTGGGGGAAAGAAGCCTCAGCACTCCAATCAAAACAAAAAGGTCTTCTGTTTTTCTAAGGAATCTGAAGCAAAGGCTCAATGGTGGGCCTAAGTTGGAGGCACCAGCAGGAGCCAGAGGCCCCATCAGAGGCAGAGGCCCCATCAGAGCCAGGCTGAAGAAGGGCTAGGTGACCTCAAGAGAAGCTAGGAGAAAGCTCTCTAGGAAAATGCTGTTTTGTGCTCTAAAAGTATGCCCAGACAAGAGCAAAAATAAAGCTGGAAAGTCACCGACCTTCAATTTCCAATTTTACATGTGAAGAAACCAAGGCCTTTCAGTGGGGAGCAGCTGTGTGATTTGGTTTACTCTGGCTGGTGTGTTGGGACAAACGCTCACTGCAGGAGACAGGAGGAGTGCTCAGAATAGGCAGCCCATGTACCTAGCCAGGAGCATTTTAGAAGGAAAATCTGGCCAAGCACAAGGTCTCACACCTGTAATCCTAACACTCTGGGAGGCTGAAATGGGTGGATTGCTTGAGCTCAGGAGTTCAATACCAGCCTGAGCAAGAGACCTCATCTCTACTAAAAATAGAAAAACTAGCTGGGTGTCATATGCCTGTAGTCCCAGCTACTCAGGAGGCTGAAGGAAGAGGATTATTCAAGCCCAAGAGTTTGAGGTTACTGTGAGCTATGATGATGCCAAGGAGCTCTATCCAGGGCAACAGAATGAGACTGAGTCTCCAAAAAAAAAGGAGGGTGGCACCTGTAGCTCAGTGGGTGGGGCGCTGGCCCCATATATCAAAGGTGGCAGGTTCAAACCTGGCCCTGGCCAAACTGCAACAAAAGGATAGCTGGGTATTGTGACAGGCACCTGTAGTCCCAGCTACTTGGGAGGCTGAGGCAAGAGAATTGCCTAAGCTCAGGAGTTGGAGATTGCTGTGAGCTGTGATGCCAAAGCACTCTACAGAGGGTGACAAAGTGAGACTATTTCTACCAAAAAAAAAAGGGGGGCGGGGGAGAAAATCTACTCTCATCATCCTTTTCTTATATGATCCCAGGTAGTGGCAATGAACAATAACTGAGGTTAGTGGCAGCAGAAGAATATAAGGCAAATGGGGACTAACTGGGGAAACATGTATTTGATAACCCCCAATACCCCTTCTATTTACAGCAGAGGCTGAAAACCCGAATACCTTCAAGATAAGGTAAATATGTGAACTAGCAGAGGATAGGGCACCTGGGTGTGGCACAGATGAACAAAGAGGAAGGATGGATGCTCTACATAAAGGAATTTGCATTCAATTTCTTGAAAACACTGGCCCAAGACACCTGGCTAGCTCAGTTGATAGGGCATGAGACTCTTAAAAACACTGGCCTTGCTAACGGAAACTCAGAGGTTGGCTCCATTTCCATGTCACCAGTTTGCAAACACTGATGTGTGTACTGTTAAAACATAAAACACAGTGTTAAAATGTAAAGCATCGTTAAACATAGTGTTAGATGAGAAACATCCTCAGTGATTTAAGGCTAAATGAAGTTTTTTAGTCTAAAAAAGCCTATAAAAAGTCAGCTTTATTTTAAAGGAGAGTCCAATTAAGTAGGAAATGAGGGCTCTGCGCCTATGGCTCAAGTGGCTAAGGCACCAGCCACATATACCTAAGGTGGCGGGTTCGAATCCAGCCTGGGTCCGCCAAACAACAATGATGGCTGCAACCAAAAAATAGCTGGGTGTTGTGGCAGGCGCCTGTGGTCCCAGCAACTTGGGAGGTGGAGGCAGGAGACTCACTTGAGCCCAGAAGTTGGACGTTGCTGTGAGCTATGCCACAGAACTCTACCCAGGGGGACAGCTTGAGGCTCTGTCTCAAAAAAAAAAAAAAAAAAAGAAAAGAAAAGAAAGAAAAGAAAATGAAAAGTCCTAACATTTTCCTACCTATATATTGCTAAAAGGGAAATTTTAACACTTATTCGAGATGGTGTCTATCTCATTATTAGGAAAAAAGGGGGTAGGAAGATATCTTTTCCCTCCAACACCAAGCATAGTGTTTGAAATCTTATATTAATGGCACTGAAGGCTGGGTGATCTGCCTCATGCCTGTCATTTCAACTCTTTGGGAGGCCAGAGTGGGAGGATCACTTGAGCCCAAGAGATCGAGACCAGCCTAGGCAACATATCAAGACCTTAGTCTCCTAAAAAAAAATTAATTAGCTAGACATACAAAAATAAAGAAATAAGCTATGTACAGTGCCTCAGACTTGTAGTACTAGCTACTTAGGAGGCTGAGATAGGAGGATCACTTAAATCCAGGAGTTTGAGACTAAAGGGAGCTATGATGACACAACTGCATTCCAGCCTGGGTGATGGAGCAAGGCCCTGTCTCTTTAAAAAAAAAAAAGCTACTTAATAAATGTTTGTTGGCTCAGCGCCTATAGCTCAACCGGCTAAGGCGCCAGCTACATACACCTAAGGTGGAGGGTTCGAATCCCCAGCCCAGACCCGCCAAACAACAATGATGGCTGCAACCAAAAAATAGCTGGGCATTGTGGCGGGCGCCTGTAGTCCCAGCTACTTGGGAGGCGGAGGCAAGAGACTCGCTTGAGCCCAGGAGTTGGAGGCTGCTGTGAGCTGTAATGCCATGGCACTCTACCCAGGGGGACAGCTTGAGGCTCTGTCTAAAAAAAAAAAAAAATAAATGTTTGTTGATTTAATAAATAGGTTATAATACAGCAAAGTACTAGCTAGAGACAGAACAATAACTTTCCTTTTAAGATTATAACCTATGGGCATAATGGCTCATGCCTGTAATTCCAGCACTCTGGGACGCCAAGGTGGGTGGATTGCTTGAGCCTCAGGAGTTCAAGACCAGGCTGAGCAAGAGCAATAGCAAGACCCTCATCTCTACTAAAAATAGAAAAACTAGACAGGTGTAGTGGCACATGCCTATAGTCCCAGCTACTTGGGAGACTGAGACAGGAGAATTGTTTGAGTCAAAGTGTTTCAGTTTGCTGTGAGCTATGACACCACAGCACAGCACCACCAGGGTAAGAGAGTGAAACTCAGTCTCAAAACAAAAAAGTTATAAAACTAAGGGGATAGATCTGTAGCTCCAACCCCTCTCTTCTGGGATTTATTTGCAAACTCCAACATCTTTGTACGAGACCAAGGACTTCACAAGACCAAGGACTTCAATCTTATGACCTCCCTCATCCCTTTGCTCTAGCAGAGATCAGAGATCATGGGCAGCCTTCCAAGAACAGCATATTGCAGAACTCACTTCCTCAGTGTTTTCCAAGCAAACCTTTAGTTCTTTGGGAATGGAGCAAAGGAACTTCATTCTTTTTTCTTTACAGAGATAATCAAGTTGAAACAAAGGAACTTCAGAGCTCACTGAAAACTCTTAACTCCCTGACTTCAGGGTTGTTGAGAACAAAGAGGGGGTGCCTACCTCCCAGAATTGCAAGGAATGAATACCATGTTTGTAACAGGCTTGATTAGTGCCTGGCGCATAGTAAGCACTTGCTGAATAATGGATATTATTATCTATTGTGGAAATGGTAGGTGAATGTTGTTTTTAAATGGACCTATTTTGGAGTAGGGAGGGTGGGACAGTTAGGACAACAAACTGAGAGGCCGAGGACAAACGAAAATGTTTTGACAGCTGCCTTTAAATCATTTTGGAAAAAGCGGAGTGGATAAATGTTTTGAAGAAAAAAATTCCCTACATATAAATACAAATCCTTTTACATACATATATATTTAGATACATGGTTCCTCGGAAGGACAGTTAACAGGCAATATGCTGTTCAAGTCCCCACCACAACAGCTGAAGAAAAACTTTTAAAAATGTTTGCCATGAATGGTACATTTCTAAACTATTTAGAAATGAGTATAATTGTGATGGATGTGTTACTTAGTTTAATGTAAGTATTTCACATTGTATATCGAAGCAGTACCCTGAGCCCCATAAATGCATCAATGTACAAAGTTATGATTTAATAAAATATAATTTAAAGAAAAAATGCTGTATCAATTAGTAAATGTACTGATTAGGATACATGGAGTAAAATAAGTCAGAAAATAAATGATGTAATTAAAAAAAGTTTGCCATGTATCTTTATGCAACTAGATTAACTATTAAAAATTCATAACTCATTTTTTTTTTTTTGAGACAGAGCCTCAAGCTGTCCCCCTGGGTAGAGTGCCGTGGCATTACAGCTCACAGCAACCTCCAACTCCTGAGCTCAAACGAGTCTCCTGCCTCCGCCTCCCAGGTAGCTGGGACCACAGGCGCCCGCCACAACGCCCGGCTATTTTTTGGTTGCAGCCGTCATTGTTGTTTGGCCGGCCCGGGCTGGGGATTCGAACCGCCACCTTAGGTGTACGTGGCTGGCGCCTTAGCAAGTTGAGCTATAGGCGCCGAGCCCATAATTCATTTTTAATTAATGCTACCAGTTGAAAATTTCTCCCAAATTTTGCCAAATTTCAACACAGCTGTGCAAATTGAGTATGTCTGCTTTTAGCCTTTATTGACTGTCACAGCCCTGAGATCGCCCCCTAGTGCCTGGTACCCACCACTGCAGCTGCTCCAGGCAGACACAGAGGGGCTCGCGGGGCGCAGGTTCATCTCACCAACACTCATTAATACAATACTCCAATATCTTCATGGTAAAAAAAATCTAGGTATTGTGAAGGATGACATTATCTTATGCCTCATTCTTGCCCACCTCAGACAGCAGCTAAGGGGTGGGGGTGGCAGGTGAAAGAAAGATTTGAATTACAGTGCAAGTTTTCATCTTTTCAATTTTTTTTTCCATTTTAAACTTCATGTACTTTCTCAAAAGCAAAAGATAGTTTCTCAGTTGTATCCCAAGCACACATCATTTTAGCAATTAAATTAAATTTATATTAATTCATCACTTGCTACAGTAACGTCCTTCTCTGCACATGTTGAAATGGAGGTGGTTAATACACGTTCAGAATTTTCTTGTGTGCTTTTGTTTGGGTAAAAGGTTCTGAACCCTGAGCAGTGCCTGTGGCTCAGTGAGTAGGGCGCCAGCCCCATATATCGAGGGCGGCGGATTTGAACCCGGCCCCGGCCAAACTGCAACAAAAATAGCCGGGCCTTGTGGCGGGCGCCTGTAGTCCCACCTACTCAGGAGGCTGAGGCAAGAGAATCCCCTAAGCCCCTGTGCAAATCCCCTCAAGCCCCTGAGCTTGAGGTTGCTGTGAGCTGTGATGCTACAGTGCTCTACAGAGGGCCACAAAGTGAGACTGTCTCTAAAAAAAAAAAGTTTGAGGTTGCTGTGAGCTGTGACGTCATAGCACTCTACCAAAGGTGACAAAAGGAGACTGTCTCAAAAAAAAAAAGTTCTGAACTCTGTTTCAGACTATTTAGTTGTTCTATGTTCTGCTTAATATCATGATGGATATTTTTAAAAGAAACATTTTTATTATTTCAAAATCAATATGTTCTCATTGTACAAACATTTTGGAAAATACAGTAAAAATGAAGAATAAAATAAAAACAAGCCCTAATTTACCATCAATATTTAACTACCCTTAATTTCTCCATTTCCTTCTGGTTCTTCTAAAGCCTGTTTGTACACAGCTTTCATGCTGAATTTTAAAGTGTTAAAAGTGTGTTTCTAAATTTAAACGTCAAAAGTCTATGTCTTTCTTAAATTTTACAGATATTCCTATTAGAAGTCGCTGTATTATTAGAAATGGCAAATCATATTTGGACACAAGCGTAGGTCTTTTTGAACACACCCACTATTCAGGATTGGTATAGGCGCCTTCAGAAATGCCTTATTTTCCCAGGTCTTTTGAGTTCTGCAAAAAAGATAAAGAAAAAGAAAAACAGTCTTCTTTCATCCGTTATGCTGGATGTGAATCACACGGGAAATCACACTTCAGGCTAAAGTTTCTTCCAGGACATTGCCTCTTCATCCCGCAATCTTGAAACTTGGCCTAGACAAATATCTGAGCACCGAACAGAATTCCTAGGGGTCTCTCTGGCGAAATGTCAGGGTCAGGGACATACCGGGGGCAAAAGAGACAGCGGAGCAGGTAGGTTTGAAACCTGAGTGAGTGGAACCTTGTTTTTTTCTTCTTATTTTACTTCTCTGTGTTTCCACCCATTTGGGAGAACAATCTCGATCATCTCCGCAGGGCAGGGAACCAGCGGCTGGCGTGAACAGAGGCTGGGGGGCGTGTCCCCGCCCGCGGCCCGCGTTGGACACGGCCGAGGCTGGGGAGACCCTCCCCGCGCTGAGCTGTGCGTATAAAGAGGTCTGCAGCGAGTGCTGGGCAGCTCCGGGCTTCGCAGGGGGTAGGCTCGCTTCGTCGGTTGCGTCCGTGATCACTACCGCCTGGACACGACGAAGATGGCACCTGTTGGGGGCAAAAGGGCCAAGAGGGTGAGTAGCCAGGAGACCCAAGGACGCTCTCCATCCCGACTCACCAACTCTGTATCCCAGACTAGGCGACCGCTGAGGGTCCCCTCTGTGGACCCGGCAACCTCCTACCCACCCCGGACCGGGATGGGCTTTTAGAACTTCTCCTGAAGGACCCCCAGACGCCTCTGAGCCTCCCACTCCTGCTCCCGGTCCAAACCCCTTTCTCGCCCCACCACTCCCGGCCGCGCTTTGGACCAGAGAGCAGCCTAGATCTGTCCACATGATCTCTGTGATTCATGTAATCCTTGCCTCCCAGACCCAAAGGGGATCCTCTGATGCATTCCCCGACTCGGGGCGTCCGCAGAGCTCTGAGACTCCTAAAGCTTTCTGAGCCCGGCCCCCGAGACCAGAAAACTCCTCCCAGAGATGCTGCTCCTAGTCCCGCGGGCGCGGACCCCTCGGTGTCTGCGCCGCTGCTGCCCGCGCGGCCGGGGAGGGAGGAGCGCGCGCGCCCGCTGCCGGGTGTCTGCCGCGAGCCCCCTCTGCTGCCCGCGCGGCGGGGAGGGAGCAGCGCGCGCCTGCTCCGACCGTTCCCGCCCGCGCCGGGACCCGCGCTGCTGGGTCTCGGGGCCGCCTCTCCGCCAAGGTCTCGCGGCGCCCGCCCGCTGCAAACGTTGGTTGAGCGATGGTAGGTTTTCACCTGCAATTTGGTTCTGTAATCACAGAAAAATGCACCACGCGAGCCTCAAAAACACGGTTTAAGAAAAAATGGCCAGAGTGGCTGCAAGATACTGAGGAAGGGCTTTTAAGGTTTAAAAAACCCCCAAATCCACTAATTCCAGCTCTTGAGTTTTGCCAGTAGCTCACTGGGACGAGTCTCTGTCCAGATCACCCGCCCTTCTCTAGTTCGGGACATGGGTGGATTGGCTGCCGGTGAGGGTGGTCGGATGGGTGGGGAGAGAGAGAAGGAGGAAGGGAGAAGGGAATATGCTTGATCGTCTGGTACCAATACAGGGGGGCCTCGGGCCCGACCCCGCAGAGGCCCCCGGGAAGTGATAGGGAGGCCAGGGGCCAAGCGCTCTGTAACTGCTGGCTGGAAGGACTCCGAGGGCAGGTCTACTTCTCATCCTCAGGGTCTACCCTTCTTGTCCCAGGAAACCACCCGCAGTGACCCCCAAATCAAAAAGACCTCCACTCGAGGGAAAAGGTTAATTAAGTTAAATGTTTCAAATGCTATGCAGCATTAACCAGTACGTATTGATGGTGTGAGGATTTTGAGACAGTGAACAATTATGGGCTGTCGCCGGTTAAAATAAGTTGAGAATTCCCGCCATTCTGTAAAGGTACTAACTGAGTAGTCCCTGTTGAAGGGGAAGCATGATTCCTACAGATTTCATGGGGGGAGGAGGAGCTATACATCGCCGTGGATTCTAGCCCACTCCCCAAACTCATACTCGGAAAATTTAAAATCTTAAAGGATTATCTCAGCAATGGTGGTCATAAGATTAAAAAAAGTTTCCTCAGTACCTTTTTTCCATGCATATGTCAGTGTTAAAACATGGACAGTAACACGCCTACACATGTGAGTTTAAAACTCAAATATACGTGTCAAAGCTAACACATGTTCATTATAAACAACTCGGGAAAGCAGAAAGAACAGTGCCTGCTAAATTGTAAGGTATAGTCTGCTAGTTTGCTATCCAGGCAAATAAGTATTTTTTAAAAACGGGCTGCTATGCATACTGTTATGTAATATTTTTACACAAAAATCCTTTTTTGTAGCATATTTCGCTTTTTAAAAAAATCTGTTTAGGGACAGAAAATCCTCAAGCCCAGGTAATAAAACGTGCAATAGAATCTAGGAGATCGTATTTCCAGATGAAATTGCTCAACAAATTGATGAGCAGCATGGTAACTGAGTCACCACCACCCACCCCACCACGGAATGTCAGACTCTTAGCTGTGCTGTGTTTTAAAATGTTGTGGTACAAAAATTTGGAAAACACACAAATTATGAGAGCTGCTAACTGCCAACATGTCATGAATGATTTCACCTGAATGGAAAATTAGTAGACAGTCAGATCTCATGTGTGTGGCCCATTCTCATGTTTTTGATGTAACTGTACTGGCAGACACACACACACACACACACACACACACATATTTCTGTTGTTAATCTGGTCATAGCTAGCAAAGTTGTAGTGTTAAGATGTAGCATTTAGAAACATTGCAATCATGACAAATATTTGGATTTTTAAATTACATGTGAGCCATTCTATTACTATCCAGTCTTTTTGGAGTTGCTTGTTGGACTTTCCAGCTGGAGAATTTTGTGATCTGAAAGGGGAATTAGGGAGCGTACGGCACACCTCTCCCGCTGTGCTGAGGTCAAAATGAGAGTTTCATCTTTCTCAGCATTGACTGTCCAAATGGGAAAGGAGCAGTGAGGGAAAGAGTAAGATGAAGCTTGAAGCAGGTGGTGAGAAATCAGGATGCGTACATCAAACATGAATATACAAACTTTCATTATGTGAACATTCTGGTGGTTTACCTTATAGGTTAGCCATAAATTGAGGTATTAAAAAATATATGTATATATATTCTTTTCTGAAAATTCCAAAGTAATTATACCTCTCAAGAATGTTAGCAAAAGCAATAAAAATTGAAAATTATCTTTAAAACTCAACTAATTTCTCCCCTAACCCCATCTGTAATCTTAGGGCATCCTAGAACGTTTAAATGCCGGAGAGGTTGTGATTGGAGATGGAGGGTTTGTCTTTGCGCTAGAGAAGAGGGGCTATGTAAAAGCAGGTCCCTGGACCCCAGAAGCCGCTGTGGAGCACCCAGAAGCAGGTTGGTACAGAGCTCTATTCTGCGTTCTCATAAAGGGCACTATGTTGACCCAAGTCTAGGAGTATACCGTCAAACAGGTAAGTTCATAGAACATTTTCCAAATGCCTGTTCTTGCATGCTGGGCACTGTGCTAGGTACATGAGTGTGGATTCACTTGTTAGATAAGCACAGTGGCCGTCCTTGCTCCTGCCTTTCACTCTAGGTGAGTCTGAACCTAGCTCACTGCTTACTTCTCAGCTCCTCCCTCTCTCCCCATCTAAGTGACTGGGATCTCCACGCACATGGTCCATCTGGCTGGAGCACTTTGCCTGGTAGTGCCTTGATCTCCTCATCTCCAGGGAACTTTTCTTCCACCCTCACCTCAGCAGCCACTCCCAGACTTTGCCATCAGCAGGGCTTCCCCCCTCTGACCACGTCCTATCTTTTCACACACTTCTCTAGTAGTCTCACTCCTCAACCTCCTAGACCCTCGGTGGCTTGTCCAGGCCAGCTTTGTGTCTGTGACCCATTCTCCCCCATGTGTCTGGCCTGCCCTCCTCACCCCCTTTAGATTCCACAAGTCCACACCATAATTAATGGCTTGCAGATAAGCTCTCCCTGCATTGTGTATTTACCAGCTAGTCCAATTCATAGTATTCTGGCCCAGCCCTGTTTAAACTCAGTTATCTACCTGTTTTGCACCTGCACTCTCCTACTTTATTCTCACTTTACTTTTTTGACTACAAATCTTTTTATGGCCAGGAAGGGAGGTGGGATAGAGCTTGAGGGGATAAACACCATATTCCAGAACAAGGTCCTCCTCATTAATCTCTAAAAAGGAGGACTAGGCCAGAGAGTGCAGGGGGACCTGAGTTTTCAAGGTTCTTGGGTGAATCCACCTACATGTCTTCAACCTCAGCCTCAGCATCCCAGCTCTTCCTAATCGGGGCCCTGACTGTGGCATAGCAGGTTTGTCTGGTTGGGAGCTCTGCTACCGTATAACTCAGTCCTAGGCCAAAATCCTCAGTGATTTCTGCTCTCTAGCTGCAGGGCATGAATCTCTTTAGTGCCACTCAGGAGATCCCAGACTTTCCTACTTTGCCTGAAGTTGGGGATAATTCACCCTTAACCTTGGCTTGCATTGTCTTTCTCGGGCACATTGATGGTGCCCCACAATAGCCCTCTCATTCCAAAGGCCTTGTATTTGCTACTTCCCCTGAACCTCTCAAACATCTGAGATGCTACAGGTGCTGGTGCATTCCCTGGCAGCCCATCCCCACCTCAGTTCACCAGAGAAGAATGCTTTTAACAGAGCATACCCCTAGAACATTTGAGGAGCTAGTACTCTCCTGCTACCACAAGTAGTGGGTGGGTGCTCGTTACCAGCTGGCTGGAAGGATTCTAGCTCCAAAATGATGCTTTCAGAATTATTTCCTAAGCTAGTCCTGGCCCCGACTATAGCAGGTCAGATCACCAAGGAAACAAATTCTGAAGTGGAGATTTGTGTGCAGGATTTTATTAGGAAGTGCTTTTGTTTTTTTAGATAGAGTCTCACTCTGTTGCTCCAGGTTGGAGTGCAGTGATATCAGCCCAGCTCACACTAATGTCAAACTCCTAGGCTCAAGTGATCCTCCTGCCTTAGCCTCCCTCGTTGCTGGGACTACAGGCATCTGCCACAATGACTGGCTGATTTTTCTATTTTTAGTAGAGATGGGGGTCTCACTCTCGGGCTAGTCTCAAACTCATGAGCTCAAGCAGTCTCCTCCCAAGCACTTCAAGAGTGCTAGGATTGACAAGTGTGAACCACTGTGCCCAGCCTACGACGAAGTGCTTTTAAGAAACAATCCCATCTAGGTGTGGCAGCTCACATCTATAACCCAGCATTTTGGGAGGCCAAGGTGGGAGGATTGCTTGAGGCCGGGAGTTTGAGACCAGCTTGGACAACATAGTAAGACCTCATTTCTACAAAAAAAAATTTAAAAATTAGCTCAGCATGGTGGCATGCCTGTAGTCCCAGCTACTCAGGAGGCTGAGGCAGAAGGATCACTTGAGACCAGGTGTTCAAGGTTGCAGTGAGCTATAATGGGGATCCTCCACTCCAGCCTGGATGACAGAGTGAGACCTTGCCTCTGAAAAATAAATAAGGAAAGAAAGAAAGAAACAATCCCTATAAAGGGAATGAGAGAAGCAGGACTGGGCAGAGGCAGGAATTAAACCATGATTTAATTGTAGCAGAATCCTCAGTTGATCCTTCTAGGAGTTCTGGGTTAGGACAAGCCCATTCAGAGCTGCCCTAATGGAGGTAAGGTGGTGGGATCTTTGTGTCCTCCCCCTGCCATTAGATCTAGCACTGGAGGCAAACTATTAGCCTTCCCCCGAGGTGGGGCTAGACGGGGCGAGGGAGCTCCCCTTGGCTTCACTTTCTGGAGTGTCTCAGCACCCGACACTTCTAGCAGCTGGAGGAAGGACTCACCGAGGTCTAGAGCCAGGTGGCACAAGGTATAACCAACTACCACCTCCTTTGTGTGCTGTTGATTACTTTCAGCTCGTGTTCCCCTCCCCCTTAGACCTTTTCAGGAACTGAGGCTTCTGCCTGTGAGGCCCTTGCCCTAACCTTCGGCTGTTTATCTAGTTGCCTGCTCTAAAGTAGCCCCATAGTCACTCTTAATGGTCTTCACAGCGTCTTTATTGTTCTGTTTTATCTTCTTCATAACACTATCGGAGTTTTCTGTTTTTTTAAATTACTTTTATTATCTGTCTACTGGCAATTTTACACTCATTCACTAATGCATCTCCAGTGCCCAGAACAATTAAGGCTGGCCTGGCACGTGTAGATTGAGTGAATGAAGGGATTCCAACTTCAAAGCAGGCCTGAGCCAGGGGAGACAGACAGGTCTTCTCTGATTGGCTGGAATGATATATAATTTAAGGAAGGATTTTAGAAGAGCTTAATGGTCTGGGAAAGAGAAAGGTGAGGAAGGCCAGTCTAATTTTTTTATGGGTTTGTTTTAGAGGGTAACCCTTGGACAGGGAGATGAAGGGAATTTGAGCTAAATTTAGACAGCTCCAAGTTTGCTATTGGCCCAAATTAAGAAGGTAAGAGGAAATGTGGCAGTGACCTTGTTCAGATAACTATGTAAAACACTTTTATTTTTTTTTTCAGACAGAGTCTCTCTATATCGCCCCTGGTAGAGTGCGGCAGAGTCATAGCTCACAGCAACTTCAAACTCTTGGACTTAGGAGGTTCTTTTGCCTCAGCCTCCCAAGTAGCTGGGACTACGCTGCCCATCACAACACCCGGCTGTTTTCTCATTGCAATTGTCATTGTTGTTTAGCTGGCACAGACTGGGTTCAAACCTGCCAGCCTAAGTGCATGTGGCTGGTGCCGTAACCACTGTGCTACAGGCGCTGAGCCATGTAAAACACTTCTAAAGAAGCTAAGTCTTAGCTAGGCGTGGTGGCTCATGCTTGTAATCCTACCATTCTGGGAGACTGAAACAGATTGCTTGAACTTAGGAGTTTGAGACCAGCCTGAGAAGAGTGAGATCCTGTCTCTACTAAAAATAGAAAAACTAGCCAGGCGTCATGGTGAGCCCCTGTAGTACCAGCTACTTGGGAGACTGAGGCAGGAGGATGACTTGAACCCAGGAGTTTGAGGGTGCTGTGAGCTGTGATGCCAGGGCATTCTATCCAGGCCACAGAATGAGACTCTATCTCAAAAAAAAAAAAAGAAGAAGAAGAAGGGCTTGGTGCCTGTGGCTCAAGTGGCTAAGGTGCCAGCCACATACACCTAAGGTGGCGGGTTCAAATCCCCAGCCTAGGCCCACCAAATAACAATGATGGCTGCAACCAAAAAATGGCCAGGTGTTGTGGCGGGCACCTGTAGCCCCAGCTACTTGGGAGGCTGAGGCAGGAGACTCGCTTGAGCCCAGGAGTTGGAGGTTGCTGAGTTGTGATGCCATAGCACTCTACCCAGGGGGGGATAGCTTGAGGCTCCCTCTCAAAAAAAAAAAAAAGAAGAAGAAGAAGAAGAAGAAGAAGAAGAAGAAGAAGAAGAAGAAGAAGCTGAGTCTTTCAGGAGAAACTGGGGGAAGTTCTAGTGAATATTACACATGATGAATAATTGGTTTTTGTTTATTTAAAAAGAGCATTTCACTGAACTCAGTGATAAAGGATGAAAACTAACAGTGCACATAGATAGACTGAGAGCTTTGAAAGGAGCCTCTAGACTCCAGATCCAGACTACCTGGATCAAATTCTGACATAGCCGTTAGGCTGTGTGACCTTAGAGAAATTACTTAGCTTCTCTGGGCCTAAATTACCTTGTCTATAAAACCAAGGTAGTATTTCCATCTACCTCATAAGGTTGCTAGGAGGATTAAATAAGTTATATGTAAAGTGTTTAAAGCAGGCCGAGCATACATGAAACACTATGTTTTACTTATTACCATTAAGTTAGCTGGGTTGTTTCTTTCTTTCCATAGTATTCTTGATTGTGTCCATCTACTTCTGCTGGAGAAGTACAGAATCTATCTCTGCTGAAGTGTAGAAGAACAAATCACACAATCCCCTAAAGGCAGGGTGTCCCAAAGGCCCCCATACATACATACACAGGGAAAATGGGAAATTGTAGCTAAATGTACCTTTCTTTACAAAATATTTATTACAAACTTTTATAAAATATTTACAAAATATTTCTTTACATGTGACATATAAATATAGAAAATATAAAAATGTTACATATAAAATATGAGTTTGTTTATTTCCTCTGCATAGAGACCTTTGGACACCCCCATAGTATCCAAATGTAAAAGAGCTTTATTATTGGCAAGCCTGACAAATGGACACAACTTTTTTATTTCTGAATAAATGCAGAAATCATACTAGGTTTTACCCTTTAAAAAAAAGAAATTAGTAGGCTTGGGAAGCTCAAATTTTAGTTTCACCAGCAAAGTGTGCAAAATTTCCGATTCCAAGACCGCACTTAAATTTGAGTTCATTAGGTCCGTGAGGGGGTCTAGGAAACGGAGTTTATAATCATTGTCTCCAGGTGATTGTGAAGTGAACCACACTTTGCGTTAAAAGTGCTTTGAAGAAATAATAATTTCAGAACCTAGAAGGAAGAGTTCAAAGCACCTACAGTTTGCATCTTATGGTCTGCCTGCCAGGTTGAATGCAGAATAAAACACGTCTTGGACCAAATTGATACTAATGGTAAGCTACCCTTGCCCAAATCCTGCCACGTAGACAAAATAAGACTTTTATTTAAATCACAAGTTTCAATTCTGTAAATCACATTTTTAAAAAAGGTACATGTTAGAGGAGCTCAAGAGAAACTGCTCTGATATTTCAATTTTATTAATGCAAAAACATCACTTTTTTTCTCTTAGCCATCTGTGTCAGGTATTTTGAGCTGATTCAGGGATATTGAGCATTTGTTCTACTTTTTCTTGTGGGAGCTCCATGCATTTCAAGAATTAATGAAAACTCCATCACACTGATTTAATTAGATTTAATCCCTTCTGCTACAGACTGAAATCCCATGTGTTTGAATCCACCAGCACCCAGCTCAAATTCTGTGAACCACAACAGGCTACAGGACACATCACAAAATCTCCTAGAACCTATCTTCTTAGGACCATGCCAGTAGTATAGTGACTGTATGGAAATAAGTTTATGTATCTGCTAATGTTTTTTGTTCTTTTGATTGAGCAGTAGCTAGTACTGATACAACCCTGAAGAATTTTCTTGAAAGCCAGACTTCACTTAAAACATTGCCTAGGACTGACATTTTAGCGCTAGTGGCAGCAAGGAGAAGGTTATGTTACAGGCCTATATTCCTTTATCCAAGCCAGTTTGGGGGCTAAATGTGTTTTCGAATCTAGAAGTTTGAGGCTTTTGCAAAGTTAATACGGTGATTGTGCTGTGTGTGTGTCTATTACGTAACACTCTAACTGGACCCTGAAGTAGCCTCCCTTACCAAACACATTAACACTTTTTTTGCATCAAAATATATTACTATCCTAACTGAGATAAAATTATAAATACCTCAGGTGATATTTTGCTCCCAAATGGTTTTGCTGCAAACGTATTATTGCACCAAAGAAATACTGCAGAATTTTATTTGATCTTTTAGAGTTTGCTGTGGAATTTCAAAAACTTACATTTCTTGAGCTACATTTATAAGGCTAATCCCTAACTATGCTCTACTCATAGATAATCATGTAATAACATGCATTTAGTCTCTGCAGTATTAAAATAAAACTAATATAACGAGGAGTTAAAAGCCATGAAATGAAGTTAATTAATATAAACAGTGTCATTATGTCACAGGAACCAGTCACATCCTATTATTGGGTAAAGCAGTGTCTTTCAACTTTTTTATTTCATGGCACACTTGACCCTATAGTTAAACTTTCACCGCACAATTAAATTATGTTGATCCACAGAAGAGTAAAAATAATAATAAAAACGATCTCTTTTTTTTGAGACAGAGCCTCAAGCTGTCCCCCTGGGTAGAGTGCTGTGGCATCACAGGTCACAGCAACCTCCAACTCCTGGGCTCAAGCCAGTCTCTTGCCTCTGCCTCCCAAGTAGCTGGGACCACAGGTGCCTGCCACAACACCCAGCTATTTTTTGGTTGCAGCCGTCATTGTTGTTTGGTGGGCCCTGGCTGGATTCGAACCTGCCAACTTAGGTGCACATGGCTGGCGCCTTAGCCACTTGAGCCACGGGCGCCAAGCCAATTGAATGATCTTTAAAAATTTCTGAGGCACACCTAAGATCTTCCCAGAGCTCACCAAGGTCATGCACTCAGTGGAAGCAGCACTGAATCTATGAATTCAGGTTCCAGGATCTGGAGATGTCTGGGGAACCTTCAATTATAGTAATTCCCCCCAGGTGATTCTTAGATGGGTCATACTTAGAGAAGGACAGCAATTTTTCAGAAACACAGGGCATAACGAAATTAAGACTAGAAGTTGGCGGGGCATGGTGGCTTACCCATGTAATCTCAGCACTCCAGGAGGCTGAGGTGGGAAGATCATTTGACGCCAGCAGTTCTAAAACAGCCTGAGGAAGAGTACGACCCCATCTCTACAAAAAAATTGAAAACTTAGCCGAGCATGGTGATGTGCGCCTGCAGTCCCAGCTACTTGGGAGGCTGATGCAGGAAGATCACTTGAGCCAAGGAGTTTAAGGTTGCAGTGTGCTATGATGACACCACTACACTCTAGCCAGGGTGACCGGGGTGTTTTCATGGAATCTCTGAAAATCCATCCAAGGACCACATGGGTGGACTTCCTGGCCATAAACCCTTTCATCCTAGTGCCTATACACCTAGTCTATCAGCTGTTCCCCCTCTCCAACCAACCACAGCAACTCTGGGTTGATCTGATATACAGGACTTACTATAAGACATTTTTAATTGGTTTCCTTAGTAATTAAAACAAGTATGAAACTCACTCATTTAGGTGTGCTTTTAAGGTCCTGCTGAGAAATAGTTTCCGTGATTTTAAAAATCATAGAAAAGGTTTGCGTTCAAACTTAGAGACCCATTTTCTAAATTTAAAAGTTTTGTTTTGCCCCACTTATTTGTTCATTTAAAAACAAGAACGAAGGTTTTTATATTCTAGGGATACAAACTCATCTCCAGTCTTAGTCCGTGAAGGGCTGAGAACTCCCATGGCCTAGTAATTTTCTAGCCTCTGATATAGTCACTTCTCCAAACCTTTGGATTTCATAGGCCTCTGAAATTTCAAAATAAAATTTAGGGCTTTGTATAGGAGGGCCAGTTTCTCATTTTGCCTAGTTAATCCCCCTGACAAAACAAATACCTTCTGATCTATCATTTTATAAAATGAGTGTTTTTCTACTATTGTAGAATAGCCGTTTTCAGCAAGGCTGAATACAAGCATCAGTTGGGGAACCTTTTTTTTTAAATGCCAAAATGTCACTCTCAAATCAAATTACTAAATTAGAATATGGGTTTGGCCCTCGATTCTATAATTTTTTAAAAACTTGCAGAAGATCTCATGGGCACCCAAAACTTAGGACTACCACTTTATTTTATTTTTATTTACTTGTTTGTTTAGCATTTCTCAAGCTAAATTTAGCCCTGTTTTAGAGCAAAAGATAATCTTTTTAACTAAATACATTTAGCTACATGGAAGACAAACTTCCCACCATACTTCCTCCAGCTGGTGACACTTTGCCACTTGGCATTTATCCACAGACCTGTGTTTGGGAACCTTGCTCCAATTCTTTATTCGACTTTGTTACAAGAATTATCTTTCAGACATAATTATAAGAGGGACTTTATCTAACAAATGCAAAAAAAAAGAATTATCTTTCAAAAACCACTGGAATCACTCCATTCTTAAAAATTAATTATTTCCCCCAAACTTCACCTTCAACCATGCAGACTACTTGTCACGCCCCCAAATGCCAAGCCTGCTCCTGCCTTGTCTTTGCTACACTGCCCCCTCTGTAGAGAATTCCTTCCTCACCTTCTCTGCCTGCAACAATGCTGAATTCGTCAAAACGCGGTTCAAGCGATTCCTCCTCTGTGGGACCTCCCTC
The DNA here is from genome assembly GCA_963575145.1 of Galago senegalensis. Taxonomy (NCBI): domain Eukaryota; kingdom Metazoa; phylum Chordata; class Mammalia; order Primates; family Galagidae; genus Galago; species Galago senegalensis. The sequence continues at coordinate 22,553 of CAUYTI010080180.1, forward strand.
ACACCTTTGTGCCATGCCCTTGGTAGAAATTCTCTCTTTTCCCTGCGTACCCCACCACACAGTGCTACAGTCAGTTATCTGGACAGATTGTGAAATTCTCCAAGAATAGGACAATGGGTTGTTCATCTTTGTGTTTACGAGGATGTTCCACAAATAGTCAAGGAATGGTGAACAAAGTCAAACAATGAACAAGATGAACAAATACGGGAGTGTGAGCAGCCCCTGAGAACCTGTCCACACAGCCAGACCAGGTTTGCAGGAGTTGTCAGGCGTCTTCAGAGCTACCTCCCATGAACCCCCAAGATGTGCGAACATCAAGCAAACAGATGTTTAAGCAATTATTTTCATGTTTGCATATCTGAGAGCCATTCAAAAACATCATGGGTTAATACACTGATAGAAATTATTATCTCTCCCCCATTCAATCCCCCAGTTCGCCAGCTGCATCGGGAGTTCCTGAGAGCTGGAGCGAATGTCATGCAGACGTTCACCTTCTACGCAAGTGAAGACAAGCTGGAGAACAGGGGCAACTATGTTTTAGAGAAGATATCTGTGAGTAAAACTGTCCGTGGGACTCTTGAGAGGTCATTGTAGACACACTTCATCCCCATAGCTCTCACAGCAAAAAAGTATTGAGCCTCTTCAGAGTAGTTTTGTTCTAATAGTCTAAGACTGGGAGACATGGGAATAATAGCCTTAGGTTTTAGCTGGAGTCTCCCAAGTCAGCAGAAAGGCATTTAGTGAAGTGGATGAAAGAAGAGGTGTTTAATAATTAATTGTTCTCCTCATCTTTTGACTAAATCTCCGAGGAAAGTGCACCTTCTTACTAATTCTTTTACATCCTGATAGTTTTTTAATGTGCCCTAACTCAGGACAAAGATTACAGGCACAGAGTCAGGAAACCTGGAACAGGGCTTGACTCAGCCATGATCTACTTTGTGATTCTAGACAAACCATTTGCCCCATTGGGGCTGAGATTTCTTCATCTCTAAAACGAATAGGAAGTTCTAAAATTCCATGAGTCTATAATGCTAGGTTTGGGGGGGGGTTATTTTTCAAGGATAACAATCAACTTTTAATATCTAAGTAATTAGAAAAGAACTTGTTATGCATTTATCTGTTAGCTGAGAAAACATATAATAACAAGAACTCAGGAATTTTGTGTTTAAATAGAATTTTAAGGCCGGGCACAGTGGCTCCCATGAGCCTGTAATCCTAGCACTCTGGGAGGCTGAGGCAGGTCTTCAGGGAGGCTTGCCTGAAACACTCTGGGGGGCTTGAGGTCAGGAGTTCGAGACCAGCCTGAGGAACAGCAAGACCCTTTCCCTACTAAAATAGAAAAACTAGCCAGGTGTTGTGGTGGGCACCTGTACTCAGGCAGCTGAGGAGGCTGAGGCAAGAGGATGCCAGGAGCTTGAGGTTGCTGTGAGCTATGATGTCATGGCACTCTACCCGGAGTGACAGAATGAGACTCTGTCTCAAAAAGAAGAAATAAATAAATAGAATTTTAATCTTAATCATAAAAGCAGATCATCACCACCGCCACTATTTATTAGATGCTCTTCTGAGTGCAATTTAGGCTTTGGAAGATACCAGATCACATCCTTTTATGGTAAATCTTTTGCCATCTCACACATCTTTACAATAATATAATGTTCTGGATATTACCATTAGATTTGTTAATGGTTGTTATTGCAAACTGCTCAACTTGATAAAGCATTGAACTATTCTGTAACTGTCATTTTCTGGAGTAGAATCACCATTGTAGACACTCAACTGAGACACGGCTGTTTGAATAGTAATTTTACTTATCTTGGTTTCACACACAAATTTTAATGTATCATGTATTCATCCATTTTAGGGCCAGAAAGTCAATGAAGCTGCATGTGACATTGCCCGGCAAGTGGCTGATGAGGGAGATGCTTTGGTGGCTGGAGGCGTGAGCCAGACCCCGTCGTATCTCAGCTGCAAGAGTGAAACTGAAGTTAAAAAAATATTTCAGCAGCAGCTAGAGGTCTTTATGAAGAAGAACGTGGACTTCCTGATTGCAGAGGTAAACAGAGATACCATCAAAGATGAGACAGATAGACTGAATGCATTTTCTCTTCCTTTTGAGAGGTCTGTGTGGGATGAGGTGCCAATTACAACTAGTAATAGGAACATTTAGTTTTTGAAATCTTTTTCCAACTTAGGGCTTCTGCTAAACTTGACTCAATATGTTTTCCAAGCTTTTTGACTGTAGTTCACAATAAGAAATCATTCTGGCTGGATGCAGTGGCTCACATCTGTAATTCTAGTACTCAGGGAGGTCGAGGTGGGAGAATCGCTTGAGCTCGGGAATTTGAGACCACCTTAAGCAATAATGAGACACCGTCTTTACTAAAACCGGAAAATTAGCCAGATACTATCATGGGCACCTCTAGTCCCAGCTACTCAGGAGGCTGAGGCAAGAGGATTGCTTGAATGCAAGAGTTTGAGGTTGCTGTGAGCTAGGCTGATGCCCAGCATGGTCCACTACCCAGGTGACAGAGGGAGACTGTGTCAGAAAGAGAGAGAAAGGAAGGAAGAGAGAGGAAGGAAGGAAGGAAGGAACAAAGGAAGGAAGGGAAGAGAAGGAAGAGAGAGGAAGGAAGGAAGGAGCAAAGGAAGGAAAGAAGGAAGGAAGGAATTGTCATTCAACTCTGTTTTGTTTACAAAATGCTAATGGGTCACAACTCCAAGTTTGAAAAACATGTATCTAGTGACAATTAAATTATTGAGCAATAGAATAAGTTTTCAAATTGTTCTGGGAGAAACAAGATTAAATGTACCCTCATCTTAATTTATTTCAGTATTTTGAACATGTTGAAGAAGCTGTGTGGGCAGTTGAAGCTTTGAAAGTATCTGGCAAACCAGTGGCAGCAACCATGTGCATTGGCCCAGAGGGAGATCTGCATGGAATCTCCCCCGGGGAGTGTGCAGTGCGCCTAGTGAAAGCAGGTGATGATAGATGTTGGTCAGTTGCAATTAGTCGAATGCACGTGCATCTATGAATCAGTGTATACTACCTTTGTTAACAAGAAAACCACTAATTTACTTTTTGGTAATATTAATACCATTATTGATTCTCAAAGGAAAAAAGTTTAAAAAATACATACACATACACTCCAGCCTTTTGAAAGTAGTAACTAGAAGCTGGAAGCTCAACACCTCAAAATGAGGTTTTTAAACCTCAATAACTTTAAAGTTAGTTGCCCTCTTTGTCAATCAAAGTTTTTCATTCTCTTGGCTCAGCGCCTGTGGCTCAAGCAGCTAAGGCGCCAGCCACATACACCTGAGCTGGCAGGTTCGAATCCAGCCCGGGCCTGCCAAACAACAATGCTGGCTTCAACCAAAAAATAGCCGGGCGTTGTGGCAGGCGCCTGTAATCCCAGCTACTTGGGAGGTGAAAACAGGAGAATTGCTTGAGCCCAGGAGTTGGAGGTTGCTGTGAGCTGTGATGCCACAGCACTCTACCCATGGCAACAGCTTGAGGCTCTGTCTCAAAAAAAAAAAAAAAGAACAAAGTTTTTCATTCTCATAAATTACTAGTATGCTTTGCTTTTTGTAATTGGTGTAATAAATCATAAACTCATTGAAATAAAATACAAACCACCCAATATATCTTTTTACATAATTTTCATTATGTAATGAAAGGTCTAATATCAGGTCTCATTTCAGGAGAAACTCACAGACTGTTATGAAAACTGCCTCACTTTAAGGAGTAACTCAGTGGAAGAATCCAACTCATTTGTGTGATGAGAAATATGGACTGGCTACTTGTTTAACTTCTGATTTTTATCCAACTCCTGATTTTTCATGATAGTCACTTTCAAATTTGTCGTTAACAATAACAAATATTTAGATTTAGGAATAAAATCCTAATCTTTGATGGAAAATAAAAACATGGAGGAAGAAGCAAGTTGACATTTTTCAAAATGATCAGAGGAGGCCTTTATCATCCCTCCTATTAACTGGGAGGAATGCTTGGCCTGCATCTACTTGCCTCATTCTGTTCAGAATAGGTGGCCCCAGTTTTGATATTGCTGTACCCTGTTTATATCCTACATAGCACATGTCACTTCTCATTCGTTTATCTGTTTAATGTCTGACTCCCTCATTAGGTTATAAGATCCATAGGCAGAGACTATGTTTGGTTGCCCAGTAAGTACCCTGTGCCTAGCACATAATAGGTCCTTAATCAATATCTGTCAGCTGGGCTAGGTGGCTCATGCCTGTAATCTTAGCAATTGAGGAGGCCAGGGTAGGAAGATCACTTGAGCTCAGGAATTTGAGACCAGCTCAAGCAAGAGCAAGACCCCTATCTTTACTAAAAATAGAAAAATTAGCTAGTTGTTGTGGTAGATGCCTGTAATCCCAGCTACTCAGAAGGCTGAGGCAAGAGGATCTCCTGAGCCCAAAAGTTTCAGTGAGCTGTGATGACGCCACAACACTCTATACAGGGTGACAGAGCAGAAACTCTGTCTCAAAAAAAAAAAAAAAGGAAATGTTGGGGTCCTACCCTGGGAACAGGGTCTGCTAAGACCTGTGGAAACTGGTGGTAACCAACTAAAGAAATAGAGTTAGAAAGTACGGTACAGATGGGAAGCACCTGTGGCTCAGTGGGTAAGGCTCTGGCCCCATATACTGAGGGTGGCGAGTTCAAACCCGGCCCCTGCCAAACTGCAACAGAAAAAATAGCCAGGTGTTGCCGTGGGCACCTGTAGTCCCAGCTACTCGGGAGGCTGAGGCAAGAGAATCACCTAAGCCCAGGAGTTGGAGGTTGCTGTGAGCTAGCCATAGCAAAGTACAGTAAAAAAAGAGACGTGAGACATAGAGTAGAATTAAAGGTGGGAGGTCAGAGGTCCATAGCCCCTTTGTGGGATTCTGGCAGTGGCACCAAGTGTTTGCTCCACTCTGCTTTTATTGAAGTCTATTTGCCTAGAGCAGTGGTTCTCAACTATCCTAATGCTGCAACCCTTTAATACAGTTCCTCATGTTGTAGTGACCCCCAACCATAAAATTATTTTCGTTGCTACTTCATAACTGTAATTTTGCTACTATTATGAGTCATAATGTAAATATTTGATATGCATGATGGTCTTAGACAACCCCTGTGAAAGGATCATTTGACCCCAAACTGTTGCTGTCTTGGTTCCCTTCCTCATCTTACCCTCAGGGAGGGAACAAAGACACCAGCAGTTTCTCTGATTGAGCATATCAGCTCCTATTGTTATCATTATTAACCTTAAGGGTAACCTTGAGAAATCTGAAATCTGAGCCTTGTATTGGGAGAGCCTCCAGCTTGAGATCACACACACACAGATTTCTAAGGCAGTGTTAAACTCCGCTAGTTCCCTGTGGAATAAAACACCACTGGTGTTAATCTCCTCTGAGAAATCGGTAGGAGGGAGGCATTTTCCTCCCATCACCACCACTGAGGATCTTCCTCTGCAATAAGGGATATAAGCTCTTCTGCCCAGATCTCAGGGCTGGAGCTACTCCCTCGATCTCTGCCCCAGGCTGTTTTGCCTGTTTACTAGGCAGTAAACATCCCAGTTAATGTATCTTTCTAGGTCTTGCCATAGCCTCTTCTATGACCATTTTTCCTCAGAGTGCTCACAGACCCAGCAGGGGTGTTTGTAAACTGTATCCCCAACAGGCTAGAATTTCAGAAAAGGCAGGAAGCTTGCTAGTAACTGCTAGCTTAAATGTAAACTAGCTGACTTTTCTTTGTTCTGACTCACTCAGCTTACTTTTTCATTTTCCTCTTTTTCTGGGGGTGCTTTCCTTTGCCAAGAATGGGGTCTTTGGTCCCCATTCTCTCTGCAAGGAAAAAAGGCCAACTTGGGAATTCCTCCTATTGTGAAAGGATGGAGTTAAAGAATTATAATGTCCTATGGCCTCCTCTAATCTTCTGGAGAATGAAACTTCCAGAATCATATCTAATGATTGCCATGATAAATCATCTTTGATCCAGATATAATTAAGAACATAATGACTATAAAGAAAACTGTTGAATAAAATGAGGTTTTAGCTGGTGCAGTGGTTCAGGTCTGTTAATTAATACCCGTACTTTAGGAGGCTGAGGTGAGATGATCGCTTGAGGCCAGGATTTGGAGGCTGCAGTGAGCTATGATCCCACCACTGCACTCTAGCCTGGGCAACATAGCAAGACCTTATCTCTGTTAAAAAAAGAAAATGTATTTTAAATGAGGTTTTTAAAACGTATTTTGTTCTCCCTAAATCAAACTTCACAGCAACAAATTTTACAAGAGAGTTTCAGGAAGATAATCCCATACAGCTGTGAGTTGGCTTGCTACCTGTGGCTCAAGAGGCTAAGGCACCAGCCATGTACACTTGAGCTGGCAGGTTCGAATCCAGCCCTGGCCCTCCAAACAACAATGATGGCTGCAACCAAAAAAAAAAAAAAATAGCCAGGCGTTGTGGTGGGCGCCAGTAATCCCAGCTACTTGGGAGGTGGAGGCAGGAGACTTGCTTGTGCCCAGGAGTTGGAGGTTGCTGTGAGCTATGATGCCACAGCACTCTACCCAGGGTGACAGCTTGAGGCTCTGTCTCAAAAAAAAAAAAAAAGAACCATATAGCTGTGAGTCTGCAGAGACACACATGTAAATGAAAACTTGTCATAGTGATTGATAGGCTATTAACCACATTGAGTAGCTGAAGTCAAAGAACTTTTGAGACTTTTTTTTTTCAAACTATTAAGCCTAGATTCAAAATTTCTTCAGAAAAACACATTTCCATAAAAGGATAGTGAAATTATCAAGCTGGTCTGGTGAAAGGAACATTTATTTATACCCAAAGTAAGCGGTATGGTAAACACAGGTGCAATCTAGCAGCTGCTAGTGTTGAAAAATCATTGTGCTTACAACATAATGTCAAGCATTGAAAAATTGACTACTAACTTTTGGAGTAAAATTGGAGTAAAAAAAGATTTCTAATAATGATTTTTTTGGAAAAATGATGGACAGCCAAGTGTGCACAAATGACACTTCAATTATACCAGACTCTTCAAAGCAGTTTTCACAGAAAGCACTTCCTTCCTGCCAGTAATCATTCTTGCTCAAAAGCAAGATAGGTTTATGAGGAGTAAGGACCCAGTGCTGTACTTGCAATTCATCATTCCAAATAAAAGCTTTCTGATTAAGAGCGGAGAGTGGAGCCTAAAGCTATCATGTTCTTACTTGCAGGAGCTTCCATTGTCGGTGTGAACTGCCACTTTGACCCCACCATTAGTTTGCAGACGGTGAAGCTCATGAAGGAAGGCCTGGGGGCTGCGGGACTGAAAGCTCACCTGATGAGCCAGCCCTTGGCCTACCACACTCCGGACTGCAGCAAGCAGGGCTTCATTGACCTCCCAGAATTCCCCTTTGGTAAGACAGATCTTGTATAAGTGATACCAAATGAATACCAAATAAATCTATAGCCAGAAAAGTTTTGCCATGTTAAAGAAATGGGAGGCCAGGTACAGTGGCTCACACCTGTAATCTTAGTACTCTGGGAGGCCAAGGGAGGTGGATTGCTTGAGCTCAGGAGTTTGAGACCCTGTTTCGACTAAAAATAAAAAATCTAGCTGGGCATTATGGTGGATGCCTATAGTCCCAGCTACTCAAGAGGTTGAGGCAAGAGGCTCTTTTGAGCCCAAGAATTTGAAGTTGGGCCAAGCACAGTGGCTCACGCCTGTAATTCCAGCACTCTGGGAGGCCAAAGTGGGTAGATTGCCTGAGCTTGAGTTTAAGACCAGCCTGAGCCAGAGCAAGACCCCTGTCTCTAAAAATAGCCAGGCATTGTGGCAGGTTACTGTAGTCCCAGCTACTTGAGAGGCTGAGGCAAGAAAATAGCTTAAGCCAAAGAGTTTGAGACTACTGTGAGCAGTGACGCCACAGCACTCTACTGAGGGTGACAAAATAAGACTCTGTCTCCAAAAAAAAGAGAGAGATTGAGGTTGCTATGGGCTATGATGCTATGACTCTACACAGGGTGACAGAGACTTTGTCAAAAGAAAGAAAAAAAAAAAGAAAAGTAAAAACCCAAACTATTTTTAAAAAGAAAAAGAAAAAAGGAGAGGCATGGTGGCTCACGCCTGTAATCCTAACACTCTGGGAGGCTGAGGTGGATGGACTGTGTGAGTTCAGGAGTTTGAGACCAGCCTGAGCAAGAGGAAGACCCTGCCCCTACTAAAAGTAGAAAAAATTAGCTGGGTGTCGTGGTGGGTGCCTGTAGTCCTAGCTACTTGGGAAGCTTAGGAAAGTGGATTGCTTGAGCCCAAGAGTTTGAGGTTACTGTGAGCTATGATGCTGCCATGGCACTCTACCCAGGACAACAGAGTGAGATTCTGTCTCCAAAAAAAAGAAAAAAAGAAAAAGAAATGGCTGCATATCTCATCTCTGGGCCTTAGTTTCTATATGTGCAGCCAAAACCCCTTGTAACTCCACAGTAATGGAAGGAAAAGATGGGAGTAGCCAGCAGACAAATATGTATGAACTTAAATGTGAAATCAGAGGTGAATCAGCATCTACATAGGCAACCCACTAGTCCGACTTTTAGGTTGGTGGAAAGGATGCTCTCCAGAGAGATTTGGCTCTGGTGCCAGCTCTGTTGTTGAGTTAGGAAAATCCCTGAACTCCTCTAGATCTCAACTTTCTCATCAGAAAGATAAGGAGGGTAGACCAGTCATCTCCAAGGTCCTTTTCTCTAATTTTGAATATTGCTCAGACACTCCAGAGTTTGGGGGGTGGGGGCAAAATACCATCACCGAGTGGCTGTTTAGCAAGTTTGAACTTGGAGAGGAAGCGAGAGGATGCTGCAGGCTAGCAGGGGGGTAAAGCCGCTCAGTGCCTTTGGGAGGAGGAGGTGAGTCTACTTGGAATCTGGAGCCAGAGTGGTCTCCGATTCCACTCTAGGGTCCCTGTACCATGTCATATATTCTATGGACACCCTCGGACAAGTATGATATTGTGCAATATAGTCAGTCACTCTGGAGGAAGCATGCAGGAGAGTAGCAAGGCTTTCATGTTATTTATGGCTGTATAACCTATTACTGCAAACTCAGTGGCTTAGAGAAACCTGAAGGTTTATTATCTCACAACTGCTGTGGGTCGAAAAGTCGAGAACAGCTTAGCTGAGTAGTTTGGTTCAGGGTCTCTCAGAGGCTGCAGTCCAGGTATCGGCAGGAGCTGTAGACGTCCGGAGGCCTGATGGGAGCTGGGGCATCTGCTTCCACGGTGCCTCAGCACCTCAGAGCACTGGCCTTTCCATTGTGATGCTTGAGTATTCTCAACAAAATGGCAGCTGGCTTCTACCAGGGTGAGTGTTCCAAGAGAGAGCAAGGCAGATTAGAGGGATTTCTTTTAATAATCTTCCTCTGGAATCACATGTCATTCCTTCTGCCATATTCTATTGATCTCAGAGGCCAGCTCTATTATAATGCAGAAGGGAACTGCACAGGCTGAGAGCCGCAAAGGCGGGGATCACTGGAAACCAACTTAAAGTCCAGATACCACAGCATGTAAAACTGGATACTAATTTTAAAAGTTTAAGAAGTGAATGCTGACAACTTATATAATTCATTCACTAAAAAGTATGTACTTATAGCTATTTATCTTGAATTTTTTTATAAAAAGAATTCATAATGCATAATGTCATTTATTGTAGGACTGGAACCCAGGGTTGCCACCAGATGGGACATACAAAAGTATGCCAGAGAAGCCTACAACCTGGGGGTCAGGTACATTGGCGGGTGCTGTGGATTTGAGCCCTACCACATCAGGGCAATTGCAGAGGAGCTGGCCCCAGAAAGGGGATTTTTGCCGCCAGCTTCAGAAAAACACGGCAGCTGGGGAAGTGGTTTGGACATGCACACCAAACCCTGGATTAGAGCAAGGTAAGTACCTTTCAACTACATTTACTAACCCAAACTCACTTAGATTATGAATATGTCCAAATGAGGCCATTAAAAAGAGCATAACTAATTTGCTGTGTGATCAAGCAAGATGATCTTCAAGATGCGTGATCTTCAAGATGAAGAATCAGTCATCTTCCTTAAATTTTCTCATAGAGATATTTATAAAACATCCTTATGAGACCATTCATAGTGGCTCATGCCTGTAATCCTAGCACTTTGGGAGGCTGAAGTAGGAGGATTGCTTGTGCTCAGGATTTTGAGACCAACCTGAGCAAGAGTGAGACCCTATCTCTATTAAAAATAGAAAATCTAGCTGGGCATGGTGGGGCATGGTGGGGCAGGCACCTGTGGTCCCAGTACTTAAGAGGCTTGAGCCCACGAGATTCAGGTTGCAGGGAATGATGACGCCACTGCCTGGGGCAACAAAATGAGACTTTGTCTCTAAAAAAAAATATTAGCCAGGTGATTTCTGGCAAAAGCTTTTAGAATACAGGCACTAACTTTTATAAGCTGTAGGTGCACATCTCGAGTCAAACAGGGAGGGAACTAAGCTTGGGCTAAGCTGCTTGAGGCTTGGCATAGGGGTGAAAGGACTATCTTGAGGCTTGTTTTTTTTTTTTTGGCCAGAGCTGGGTTTGAACCCACCACCTCTGGCATGTGGGACTGGCACCCTACTCCTTGAGCCACAGGTGCCACCCTATCCTGAGGCTTTGACCAGACTGCATCATGTGTGGAGCGTGCTCTCCTGTCTCCCACGACTTCTGCTATAACAATAAACTGTCAAGCACTAGTTTTCAACCTTTTTTTAGCTCACGGTACACTTGAATCTATAGTTAGTTAAACTTGTGTGGTACACTTAAATTGTGTTGATCACTAAAAAAGTGGGGAAAAAAGAATATACTTACTGTGCTTTGAATTTTTTTCAAAAATAATTTAATTAATGATCTTAAAAAATTTTCACTGCATACTGGTTGAAAATCAATGCTGTAGAGGAATCTCGGGAAAAAAAGAATAGAAAATGTAAATAATGTGTGGCAGTGAAAATGATTTGGTGCTCTAGTAAAGGACCATGTGTGTGGTGGATACTAATGTTGAATTGCATTGGTTTTTAAGCATTAAGTATAACAAATACCAATTATTCTGCATCAAACATTTTCAGAGCTGGAAATACAACGATAAATAAGATAGGCAAGGTCTTTGCCCTGGGAACTTATATTCACATTGGAGGTGTGTGTGTTAATAATGAACAAGTAGGCTCAGCGCCTATAGCTCAACCGGCTAAGGCGCCAGCCACGTACACCTAAGGTGGCGGGTTCGAATCCCCAGCCCAGACCCGCCAAACAACAATGATGGCTGCAACCAAAAAATAGCCTGGCGTTGTGGCGGGTGCCTGTGGTCCCAGCTACTTGGGAGGCGGAGGCAAGAGACTCGCTTGAGCCCAGGAGTTGGAGGTAGCTGTGAGCTATAATGCCACGGCACTCTACCCAGGGGGATAGCTTGAGGCTCTGTCTCAAAAAAAAAAAAAATATGAACAAGTAAATGAATTTTATGTCAGGTACGACGGAGGGCACCAAGAATATAGAAATGGTCCCTGGCTTAGAAATCCTGACAGTATACCGCGGGAAAGAGATGAGAAAGCCAGGGTGTACTGTGGCAGCCACATTAGTAGAGGCATAGATAGAAAAGTAGCAAGAGGAGAGAATAACCATTTCCGTCTAATAGATATTTTAGAAGGGATTTTTGAGGCTAGGTGCTGAAGGCTAAGTAGGCCCAGAGAAGGAGGGGGATGGAGGATGAGCGCTTCAAGCAGAGGGAGCAGCTCTGCTCTGATGAGCAGACATTAATTGAGTGCAGCTATCTGTCAGATGGCACTGCGGATGCTGAAGTAGCAAGCTGAACAAGGCACGGCCCTGTCTCCAAGGAACTAGCCATCTAGTAGGCAGAGAGATAAACAGGTAAGGCCCAATGAGCATAGTAAGTTCAAGGATGAAGTTACGCGCAGGTGTACGGGGATCTGAGCTGATGGCCCACAAGGGCAAAATGCAGGGCTAAGGAAAGATTGCTAGGAAAGCTGATGCCTGACTTGTGAAAGAGGAATCACAACGCCAGATAAAGGAACAGCCTGCAGGAAAGCACTGAGCAGTGGAAAGAGAGTGAGAGGGACCAGCAGTTTGAGAATCGATGGCAGATACATTCCTGGAGGAGAAGAAGGCTCCTGAGCCTTTATTTGTGTTCATGAGCTACGTATAACCTCATCCCAAAGGCCATGAGGAGCATGGTGGGTCTCAAGCAGCCAGGCCAGGGTTAGGTTTGCAAGTTAGCGGGTTGTAAGAGCCTTATGAAGAAGCCTTGCCAGGAGGGATGCCAAACATGCTGAGGTCCAACTAGAAAAAGATGGTAGAACTGGAAAGGAGGAGGACAGAAGCAGAGTCTGAGCATCAGAAGTACAGAAGCAATCTAGGGTTCGGGGAAGAACAGCAAAGGTGGACGTGAAAATGGGTAGCGGATGGGATAGAAAATATTCCTATTCTGAATTATCCCTGTACATAGATTAGAAGAAGAAATTCACAGTGATTGAGAGCTACATAGGCAGGGGGGAAAGTTTGAGTCCAGATTAGTAAGTGTGGTTTAATGGACATCCTCTTAGAGCCCAAAGATGGCTCCATGACACAAAGACAGACACGGGGAAGGGTCTGACGCTGTGTGCTTTGTTCATACAGGGCCAGGAAGGAATACTGGGAGAATCTTCGCATAGCCTCAGGCAGGCCGTACAACCCTTCAATGTCAAAGCCGGATGCCTGGGGAGTGACCAAAGGAACAGCCGAGCTGATGCAGCAGAAAGAAGCCACAACTGAGCAGCAGCTGAAAGAGCTTTTTGAGAAACAGAAAATCAGATCTGCAGAGTAGCCTCAGTAGAACCTATTTTTGGTGGATCCCTTGATGTTTGGGAAAAATAGTTAAAAAGCAGCTCTTGTATTAATGTCAGCCTATACATTCAATTGGTATTAGCTGAAGGAAATAGACTTATAAATAGCACTTGGCAATTTTAAAAGCATGTTTTAGAAATTTACTTAGAAGCAGAATAGGCACAAAGTAAATCTTAAACAGGTTTACTAAGCACTGGCCAAGTAAAATGTATTATGGAAATCACTGCAGCAAAGGCAAAGTAATTCCGACATTAATCCCACGTCAAGAAGTTGGTAGGCTACCAAGGAGGATAGAACGAGAATTCTATCGGAATAGAACAACCAGCCAGGGACAGATAAAGTGCTATGGAAAGTAACCTCCCAGCTCTTCTGAACATGACCCTTTGTAAGAAACACAATGTATATAGTGACACAGGAAAACAGCACATAACCATTGAAATTAAGAGTCGTCCATTCTTGTGTTTTCTGTTCTATTCTTTCCCATTGTGTTCGTTACTAAAACATGCTGGTTAAGACCCTTCAAATTGATTTCTATGACCTGTCAATAGGTTTTGACCCACAGTTTGGAAAATGTTGCTGTAGGACACTTAAGATTTGGGGACCATCCTGTTTAAGTTTATTCTTATAAGAAGATTAGTCATATGAGACCTGATCAGTAAATACCCAGAGCCCAGAGTCCTGCTCTCAGAGTTCTATTTCCTGACCCATTTCTATCTTTAAGAAATAGAGACCAATGAGAAGGAGGAGGAAGAGATGGCTGTTCCAGTCCTCTCTGTCCTGGTCAAACTGGACCCACCTGCTGCCTCCAGTCCATAAGGCTAAGAGAATGAACTGGTGTTACTTTGGTAGCTTGAAAAAAAAAAAGTATAATAAGAAAAAATTATGTTCTCAAAAGTCTAGCCAGTTTTCCTAGACTGGGAACTATGATATTTTCACCTACTATTTTAATATCTGCTTTCCCATAAGAGCTCAAGTCTAAAGATGCAAGACTATTAGAATAAGTACGGCCACCCTCAATGTATTAGAAAGAAGTGTCAGGTGCTTTCTAAATCTTCTTGGATTTGTTGAGCTATTTTGAAATTATAATTTTTTCAGCTATTAAAAATGAACAGTGAAAGACCCTTTTGGTTGAATTTGATTTCTATTTTCATTCTATAATTTTCTAAGTCTTGTATGAAATCTTATACCTCTATCTACCAAATAATAATCTACTTCATAAGTATTCTAGAATTTTAAAGGAGCAGGTGGCAATATGTAAAGGAAAAGGACATTTCCAGCGCAACTGTCAGAAGAACGTGGCTGAATTGAAATAAGAATGTACTAACTCCACTTTTTTTTTTTTGCAAAGTTGCCATCTACCATCTCATAAATGATGTGAAATATTGGACTTACCATTCTATTACTGTACAAACTACACGCCCCTTTAATATCTTTCCAGAACTTTATTGCCAGCAAAATATCGTAACCTTTAATGATGCATATATCCATTGATTTAAAAAACATTTCCCTTAAGGCTAGGCAGGGTGTTGCACACCTATTTTCCCAGCTACTCTGGAGGCTGAGGCAGGAGGATCACTTGAGCCCAGGAGGTTGAGGTTGCACTGAGCTATGATGATGCCACTGTAGTCTAGTCAGGGTGACAGAGTGAGACTTTGTCTTCCCAAATATTAATTAAAAATTTAAAAATAAGAAAATAAAAAGTATTTCCCTTAAAAGGAGCTGTAATTGAAGAAATTCTTAATTAAACTCTTATATATGTCAACGCTGCCTTCTAGTGGTCTATTTCTATTTCATATTTTGAAAGAATTTTTAAAATTTAGCCCCTCCTCCAAGCACATTCATTTTATTTCCAGAAATCTTGTTCATTAAAAGCCAAAACTCATTTAATACCTAAGAGTTTATTTATGTTAAATTGACATTTCTCACTGGTAAAGATTTTTTAAGGAATTGGAGCCAGAGGGCTCTTAGTGATCAAAAGTCCAGACTCTTCCTTTTAAGGATAAAATTACTAAGGCAGGATGCCAAGTCAGGAAGCACTTCTTGCTAGCCTGAGGCTGCCAAGAAAGATGGCTTTAGCCTAGCCTCTTGGTAGAAACGGGGTGGGGGGGGGCGGGGACTGGAACAGATGGCTCACAAAACTATGGAGTGATCCTCCAGCCAGGAAATAAAATAAAGATCCTTAGTGTTACTCGGCGTCAACATAAACTCACTGAATAAACTGTTTGCAGTGTATGTCCTGACACTTCCCGGCACTGTAACAAAGCACCTCTCTGGGTAAGACCGCCAACGCAATGCAGACCCATCGTGAAGTCAAGAACTGGAAGAGGGCCGACGGCAGGCTTCAGTTCCAAACTTCTCCAGAAGGGGGTAGCAGGTCAGCAGGAAACGCATGCTAGCCTGCCTTTGCTTTGAACTTGTCATCAGGATAGGCTGTAGCATTAAACGGCAGAAATATCTGCAGCCCTCATTTTTGCTTTTGATCAGATTTTTTCCCTAAGACATACAGATCTTTGAATCCCATCTAGGACAATCCGACCAGCAAGGAAAGCTTTATGTGTCTCCAACCAGAACCCAATCTTCCCAGACACCCTTCCCCCACCTGGAGCTGATGAGCCTCCCCTATTTGTCCGTACTACCTGCTCAGCCAGCAGGAACCTCCCACGTGTTACCTGCCAAGTCAACAGCCCTGACTCTTAGACAAAAACGGAAGAAGTAGAATTGAAAAATGAAAAACAGGTGCTATGAACCACTTCAGGGGTAGTAGGCCCCATGGTCCAACAACAGAATTGGAGATTACAAAGCCCAATATTTTTTCTTTCTTTTCTTTTCTTTCTTTCTTTCTGAGACATAGAGTCTCACTTTGTCCCCCTCAATAGAATTCTATAGCGTCATAGCTCACAGCAACCTCAAACTCTTGGGCCCAAGCGACTCTCTTTCCTTAGCCTCCCAAGTATCTGGGACTACAGGCATCTGCCACAACACCCGGCTATTTTTAGAGAAAAGGTCTGGCTCTGTCTCAGGAATGGCTTGAACCCATGAGCTCAGGCAATCCACCTGTCCTGGCCTCCCAGAGTGCTAGGATTACAAGCATGAGCCACCACGCCAGGCCCCAAATATTTCTTTTTCTTTCTTTCTTTTTTTTTTCCAATTTTGTGGGGGGTGGGACAGAGTCTCATTCTGTTCCCCTGATAGAGTACCATGGCCATCATAGCTTATAGCAACCTCAAACTCCTAGGTTTAAGCAAAAACCTAGGAGGCTTTTGCCTCAGCCTCTCCAATAGCTGCCCACCCACACTCTCTGCTAATTGTTCTATTTTTAGTACAGATGGGAGTCTAGCTTATGCTCAGGCTGGTCTCAAACTTCTGAACTGAAGCAATCTACCTGCCTCCTGCCTGGGCTTCCCAAAGCACTAGGATGACAGGCATGAGCCACTGTGTCCTGCCATGGCCTAGCATTTCTAAACGTCTTCAGGAACCACTGTTTAATATCTGGGTGGAAACAACTGAAGGAAGCCAAAGCAAAGGCTTCTCACCAACAGTGACAAGAGGTGCAGGGTCATTTGGCAGAATTGGTGGGAGTGTGAAGGAACAGAAGGGCCAGAAAATGCTTCCAGTTTTTAAGCAGCTGGAGGCATTCTGTCGGCGCTGGATAGATAGAGGATGGAAAGTGAGAGGGACAGATGTCATCATCAGTGCTGCTGTGAGTTACAGACATACTGCCAAACAAGCAGTTTCCTAAATAGCCTCTGCTGGCATAAAACCAAGTTCATTCATATGCCATCACATCAAGGGCATGATCATTTTAACTTGTGGTTGAGCATATACATTTAAATCTGTGTGAGTTTCCTATGTAAATTTTTACATAAAATGAGTTTAAAGAAAACATTTAGCTTACTTTTAATGAAAAAGTATTTTCCCAAATGCTTAAAATACCTACAGTAGCCATCTCCTAAAAGCAAGTTTATAATTATTCCTGTTTGTTCCTTTAAGCAGGATCAGTCAGACCTCTACTTAGCCCCATTCTGTGGTCATTTGTACCAATTTATTATACGACCTTGAAAGGAAAACGCTGGATATCTTTTTAAGTAGTTCAAAGTTCTCCTCAATTCAGCCTGGCCATTCTTCCAATCATTTTGCCTTAATGAGATTTTACTGTTCTTTGGAAAGGTTAAAGTATCAAACACCTGAAGTAGCTTAATGGAATTCAGCCATTTCTCAAAACATTGGTGCGACATAGTTTAAAGAAAAAAAAAGCAAGGAATCCATTTAGAATAAAGAGTTTGGGGTGCAAGTCCTAGTTTTGCCCCACCTCCCTGTAAGCAGGGTAAATCCCCTCATTTTTCTGGTCTACTCATCTGTAGGATGTCAAATCTCTAATGCCTTGCTGAAAAACTGCACAATTTTGTTTCCAATTTGATGGTATAAATAATAGCCTCATCATTGCCAATAAATATTTACCGAGTGCCACTTGACAGTGTGTTGCCAGCAGATTTAATTGTTCATTAATTATTCCCCAGCTAAACAGACAGCAGACTAAAACAAATAGCCCTGTTCAGAGGGCAGGGATAATGCTATTAGCCTAGACTCAGCCTGGTACTGAAAAAATGAAAATGTCACTCCTCCCCATAGGTACTGTTTGCTAAGGAGATTTGAGTCTGTGGATTTTTGTACTATGAACTGTTTCTATTTTCAGGGCTGAGTTCTTCGTGGGTTTGCTTAAGCTGTAGAAGTTCTAAAAACTGTCAAGTAGGTAATTCTTGGTTTCAAGTCCTTCATCCACCTAGGAAGGGAGAGAGCTGGCTTCTCGCATTTTGAGAATAAGTAGTAGGGTTTGGGAACTAGAAGTCTCAGAATTTTTTCCTTCTCAGCAGCTTGATGACTCCCGGGTTATATCTGCAGCCCAGACCTCTCTCAAGAACAGGGAACATGACATCAGTCTGGCCTGTAGACCCAGCCCAGTGGCCCTCCCCTGGGCCCTGAGCCAATTCTTGTGGCCATCTAGGCAGGATGCCCCAAATCTGGTTGCCAATGGAACGTTCATCATTTTCTATGTCCCCTTTCAGTGGCTGGGATTGACCAGGGTCAGCTGTGCCATCTGGGAGGGGCAACCCAAACTTGGGCTGGTCAGCATGGGACCCAGTCCTGGGGTTTCCCCCCTGCTAGGTGCTCAGTGACCTTCTACATTCCCTTCCCATGTCCCTTATCTCCACCATCCTCCTAGAGTGACCAGATGCCCTAAGAAGACCTAGGATTCATGTTGGCCTCAGTTCCAGGAGTTCCATTCATGTTGGCCTCAGTTCCATCCTGCTGACAGGATGGCTTCTGCTGGCAGGCAGTGTTTCTGTCCCATATCTGGTGAGTTTGGGCTGCCCAGTATGGTACTGACACTCTGAGTTTGGGTGACTCAAAATATGACACAGGACAAGTTCAGGACTCTGGCCACCAAAGGTCCACTCCTGGCCCTTGCCTTGAGCCGAGTCTGTGGGCCCCTGGGTTGGCCCCTGTGGAGGTTCTGACTGCAGCACCCTGTGGTCAGCAGCGCTCACGGGGCTGGCAACATGTTCTGCACCCACGGGCTCTGCTGCACGTGTCGGGGCAGCCTCTAGAGGGGCTGTGCCTCATCTTCTGCAGCTTCAGTGTCAACAGATGACTCCAGTCAATTCCCCGGCCTCTCACAGATCTGGTGCTGCTGTGGTCTCCAGATTGGCATTAGGTTGTGCGAGATGAGGGATGGGCATTCTCCATCCCTTATCCATATGGGATGGATGGGGCTTCTCTCTAGCTTCGCCCAGGGCCCTCTCTACTGATGGAAGTGTGTAGAGGCAGGAGCACAGTCACCATCCAAAGAGGTCACATCCACTGCTTATGGCTGAGGAGGTCAAGACATACTTGATGTGTTCTTTACATTTATACTATAAAAGTGCTAGTGGTATATTTATTTTTTTAAAGACTCTTTTGTTTCCTTGTGCTATTAAAAAAAAAAAAGAATTCTTTTTTTATTTAGAGACAGAATCTGACCATGTTGCCCAGGATAGAGTGCCATGACATCAACTTGCTAGTGTAAAATTTAATAAAAATTATCATAAGATGAATTACTCACGTATTCTTGGTAAGACTTGTACTTGTGGTCATCCTCAACACAGTGCCCCCCGTAAGGGAGTCACTGGAAGTCAGTATTCAGACATGGCACCGAGGCTGGTGTAGCACCGGGAGAAATAAAGCAGCCAGCATTAAATAAACGGTCTGAGGGAGCTGCAGAAACAAGACCTCTATTGTTTCACTAGAAACAGGTTCCAAAGAAGCATGGCATTGTGAGTAATAATAGCATTGCTATCTTTTTTCTCACAGTGGGAGATACAAAAGTAGCACATGTGACAAAGAACAAGAAGAGATAGTTCCTGACCCTCAATAGAGACAGACAGAGTCTGGATACGATGAAGAGTCTTCACATGCACCAACGGGGCGACAGACAAATGCCTCTTCTCAGCCCATTACCCTAAATCCTCATGGGCATGTCATCACACTTCACATAGGCCCAGGAATTTTTTTAGACACATTTTAAAATACATTTTTAAAATCAAGTTGTTTAAATGCTCACACCTGCAATCCCAGCACTTTGGGAGGCCAGAGCAAGAGGATCACCTGAGGCCAGAAACTCAAGACCAGCCAGGGCAACACAGTGACACCTGTGACTCCATAAAATCATGAAAAAGAAAAATAACTTGTTTAAGTAGACAGTTGCTTTCTGAGAATCTCTTCCCAGACCCCTCCATGCCCTAGCAGCCGCCCAGCTTGACTCTGGAAACAAGGTCTGCTCTCCCCTTGTCTTCTGAGCTGTGTCCTTCTCACAGGATCTTCTGTCTTAGAAAGTGACAACTCCAACCTTCCAGTCACTCAAAACAGAAGTTTGGAGTAATCCTAAACTCCCCTCCCTCTCTCACCCCCCACATTCAATCCATCAACAAAGCCTGTCTGATCTACCCTCAAAATATATCCAAATCTGAGCAGTGCCTGTAGCTCACTGCATAGGGTGCTGTCCACATACACCGAGGCTGGCGGGTTTGAATCCAACCCAGGCCAGCTAAAGCAACAATGACAACTGTAACAGAAAAATAGCTGGGTGTTGTGGTGGGCACCTGTAGTCCCAGCTACTTGGGAGGCTGAGGCAAGAGAATCACTTAAACCTAAGAGTCTGAGGTTGCTGTGAGCTGTGATGCCACAGCACTCTACCCAGAGCAACATAGTGAGACTCTATCTCAAAATAAATAAATAAATAAATAAAGTTCCTGTGAGCTATGATTCCATGGCACTCTACCCAAAGCAACAAAGTGAGACTCCATCTCAAATAAACAAAACAAAACATAAAGTCTGTTCCCCTTCAAGGCTCATATCCTGAAAAAAATCCAGCCTCTTGCCCTACCCCTGCTAAGCGCCCACTGGAAGGCGTCATGACCATCCATCCTGCTATCCCACTCCCACAGGCAGTCTCTCTTCTAAGTCCAGGTCTCAGTGAGTCCTCCTGCATCTAAGATCTCCATACTCTTGACCTTTTATTCTCATTTCAATCTATCAGCCCCCATCTAACTTATTTTTTTTACTTTTTGTGTTTTTGAGACACAGTTTCACTATGTTATCCTCAGTAGAGTGCTATGGCATCACAGCTCACAGCAGCCTCAAACTCTTAGGCTTAAAGGATTCTCTTGCCTCAGCCTCCCAAGTAGCTGGGACTTCAGGCACCCACCACAATGCCTGGCTATTTTTGTTGTTCTTGTTGTTGCTTTAGCTGGTCTGGGCTGGGCTGAGTTCGACCCCTCCAGCCTCAGTGTATGTAGCTGGCGCCCTACCCACTGAACTACGGGTGCCCCCTAACTTCACTTAGTGTCCTGACACACAGCTTTGGTTTGTAACCTTAGCTAGATATCAGAATCACCTGGGGAGTTTTTGTGGCTCAGGATGACTAAGCCACAGTCATCCTAATCACTTACGTCAGGGGCTCTGGGGGAGGAACTGAACCACCAGGGCTTTTAAGGCTCCCCCAGTTGATTCCAATGTGGGGCAAAGGTGGGGACCCACTCAGCATCTAGCAACTGGGACTCCAGGGGTCACGACTTTAACCACTTTCCTTCCCATCAGCACCTTTGGTTCTTCATCCTTTTCTTCTCTGCCACATGCTCTCTGCAGGCCCCTCAGCCTTGGGGCCACCCCACTGCAAATTTCCTCTGTTCCTACGGAGAAGCTGCTGAGCTCTGCTGGAGAATAATCACAAAACCGGCTCCTTTCTCCAGAGAGTGACTCTTACATAAGGCACTCATGTGGTGGAGCTAGGAGAATACCACAAATTCACTGTCATTCTTTTGGGATACACATTCACTTCTAGGTCCTGATGGAGAGCTAGTCCTGCCCCTCTTGTTACTAAATTAGTGCAAGATTAGTGCTGCCCAGGAAAAAAGTTAGGAAATTCTCAGAGCTAGAATAAAGAGGGCCAGCTGCTAACGCCTGTACTTCCAGGAGAGACTAGACTGGTTTGACAGGTAATATCCTGAAAAGGTCTAAGGAAGAGCTTCCGCCTTTGGGGGGAAAGACAGCATTTGATCAGAGACTCTAGCCAGGAGTGGTGGCTCATACCTGTGATCCTAACACTTTGGGGGATTGCTTAAGGTTAGAAGTTCAAGACCAGGCTGAACAACATAGTGAGATATGCCCCCCCCCACCCTGTCTCTACAAAAAAATTGAAAACTTAGCTGGGCATGATAGCACACACCTATAATTTTAGCTATTTGGGAGGCTGAGGCAGGATGATCACTTGAGCTATGGGGGTTGGGGGTGCTGTAAGCTATGATCATGCCACGGCCCTCATGTCCAGGCAACAAAGCTAGACCTCTCCCCTTGTTTCCCCCAAAAGGCTCTGATCCCTGGATTGACTGCCACTTCAAAGCTGAGGGAGAGGAACTCAATCAAACCTCTCCAAAGTGATGGACATGGGAGGAGGGAATCCTTACATCTCAGTAAGGCTGAGATGGTTGCATGACCTGTGAGCACTGCTCTTGCCTATCTACTCAAGCTACCAGCAAGGGAATGAGCATTGAGGCCAAAGGTGGGATGGTGTGACTAGACAAAGAGGGGCCAGGATGGGTGCAGTGGCTCACCCCTATATCCTAACACTCTGGGAGGCCAAGGTGGGTGGATTGCCTGAGTTCCTGGTTTCAAGACCAGCCTGAGCAAGAGCAAGACCTCATTTCTAAAAATAGCTGGGCTTGTGGTCGGCACCTGTAGTCCCACCTGCTTGGGAGGCTGGGGCAAGAGAATCACTTAAGCCCAAGAGTTTGAGGTTGCTATAAGCTATGATGCAACAGCACTCTACTGAGGGCAACAAAGTGAAACTCTGTCTCAAAAAAAAAAAAAAAAAGAAAGAAAGAAAGGAAAAGAGGGGCCAGCTAACTCCCTCTCAATTCCCAGTTCCTTGGATGTAAAGAACACAAGTCTCTCCTCCTCTTCTTCTTAAGCCCCAGTAGTGTAAGACTGGAGGCCACATGAGGGCAAAGAGACTCTGGCCCTTGAGGAAAGTGGTGGGAAGCTTCCAGCCTGGATTTACCAGATCTCTCCAAGGCCTGGCTCTGGTATTTGTTTTTTGGTTTGTTTTGGTTCTTTTGATTTTTTTTATTTGTTTGTTTGTTTGAGAGAGTCTCAATCTGTTGCCCTGGGCAGACCTGCCATGGCCTCACAGCTCACAGCAACCTCAAACTCTAGGGTTCAAGCAATCCTCTTGCCTTGGCCTCCCAAATAGCAGAGACTATAGGCTAAAGTTTTTCTATACCCAACTAGTTTCTCTTTCTTTCTTTTTTAAGTAGGTCTCATTCTTGCTTAGGCTGGTCTTGAACTCTTGAGCTCAAGCAATCCACTTGTTTCAGCCTCCCAAAGTGCTAGGATTACAGGCATGAGCCACCACGCCCAGCTCTGGCCATGGTATTGTTTGGGTCTGAATCCCTATAGAGCCTCCACCCTTGAACCTCAGGGACAATGAGCTCCGTAACAGGGCTGACAGCTATTTCCCTTTGCACACACCTTTTCCTCTTCCGTCCCATCTCTTCCCATGCTGGAGGGTACATGATGGAAGAGGACAGGCTCTGATGAGAGAACAGCGCACACACACCCCCATCGCTCACACATACAAACACAAAATCACACACAAGTCACAAGGCCTACCAGCCTAGTATGTGTGGAGGGTTTGGGGAGAGCTTGGAATCAGACATGAACTAGAAATTTTAGAAGGAGTCAGGATTTGTGAAAAAAGAATCTGATTGTCCAATCAACCATGGCTGGGGGCCCATCATCTAGTATAAAAATGGCCACCAGGTGGTCACCCCTGAAAGGGCGAGTCAGGCTTAAAAGACAAGCAGAGATGTGGTGAGCATGGCAGCCACCCCAAAAATATTTTTCCAGAGTTTGTTTTCTTCCTGATGGGAAATTGGGAAACGAGAATTCTGAGCTTCTGGGAGATCAGGAATACTGCAGGTCGGGAGGAAGAAATAAGAAGCGAGGCAAAGGGAAGCCGGCCCAAAGAGTCACGGCAACTGTCTCCATCGAGCCAGCCCCAGCTTGGGCCTTCTCGGTTAACAGTTTTTTCTCCTATAACTTGCATATTTTTGTCTGCAGGTTTCACTGTTCATTCATTACTATCCATGGCCCCCCAGAACCTGCCTATGACTACCATATTACAGGAGCAACATGTTACTGTATGACAAGCTAGAAAAGAAAGAACAGCCCAGGGACAGTAAAATATCTGGAGGAGCATTGGGGAGCTAAAACTGACGGCTGGGACAACACACGTGAAAAGGCAATGTGAAAAAAATGTGCAAATAACGTAAGGGTACAGGACAGGAAAGCAGAATTCTCTCTGTCACATCATCTGGCCCAATACCAGCACCAATAGGGAACATGTATTATTACAGAAAAGCGTCCCCAGGTGACTACCCAGAGGTATTCACCTGTCGGAAGCATATGGCTGTCAAGCTAAATCAGAGCTGCGTAAATTAACTAGTGTGTACGCTGTAGGCCGAAAGGGGTTGTCAGGAGACTGTAGCCTTGGGTCTGTGTGCAGGAGTAGGCGTGCAGAGAATGAAAAACAGAGCTAGGAAGGAGAACAAAACAAGCTCCTAATCCTTTTTAACGGCTGGTGCAATTCAGTACAAGTTTCCAAACAGGAGATTAAAAGTAACAACATCACCGAAAGAATGTATTTCTTTAAATACATTAAATATTTTTGCATTTAAAAGGATGTATAGGCGGTGCCCGTGTCTCAGTGGGTAGAGTGCCAACCATGCACATCAAGGCTGGCAGGTTTGAACCCGCCCGGGCCAGCTAAAACAACAATGACAACTGCAACAAAAATAAAAACAAAAAAGATAGCTGGGCATTGTGATGGGCACGTGTAGTCCCAGCTACTCGGGAGGCTGAGGCAAGAGAATCACCTAAGCCCAGGAGTTGGAGGTTGCTGTGAGCTGTGATGCCACAGCACTCTACCAAGGCACTCTACCCAGGTTGAGACTCTGTCTCAAAAGAAAAAAAAAAAAACCAAAAAGATGTGTAATTAGCAATCAGGACTTTTTTTTTTAATTATTAGATCATGGCTATGTACATTGCATGGGGTACAGTGTGCTGGTTTTATATACAATTTGAAATATTTTCAACAAACTGATTAACATAGCCTTCACGTCATTTTCTTAGTTATTGTGTTAAGACATTTATATTCTGGGCAGCACCTTTGGCTCAAGGAGTAGGGTGCTGGCCCCATATGTCAGAGGTGGCAGGTTCAAACCTGGCCCTGGCCAAAAACTGCAAAAAAACTCCCATGAGATTGTTTATCACAGCTCAATTTACAATTGCCCAGATGTGGAAACAACCCAAGTGACCATAAGCCCATGAATGGATTAATAAACCTTTAAAAAAAAAAAGACATTTATATTCTACATTTAGAAAGATTCACATGTACCCTTAAAAGATAGGACATTTATTTTGAAAGAAACATTAAACTATATTTCCTCACACACTCTCAGGACTAGATTAGTGGCACCAGGGGAGTGATTAATTAACAAGCCTGAGATCCATTTCCAAGTTTTATTTGTTTCTAAATTTTAATAACTCGATATCCTATTCAATAATTAACAGTAAAAAGGAGGATCCAGCTCAGTGTAAAGAACATATTAAAATTATTTTTCCTACTAGAACATTGTGTTTCTAGGAAACTTTTTGATTTCCTGGAACTATTTGTTCTAATTTTTTAAAAGCCTACAATAATTCTGACAACACAGACTGCTAATAAAAGAGGAAAGTGTTGAAATATACAGAAAGCTTTCTGAAAGTGAGACCTCTGACTCCATTGACTAGTAGAAAGAAGATATAGTTAAAAAGATACGTAGCATTAGAATGGATAAAATAGTGTAAATGAAACTGTGCTTTTGAGAATAACCTGTTCTGCCAACAACATAATTTCTTTGTCTACCCGTGGTGTGGCACGTTCAATTCTTAATTGCCGTCTGTCATTTGTCCATCCATTTGTTTACTCAGTAGCATTTACTGAGTGTTGGCGGCTATGGGCAGACACCTTGCCAGGTGCTCAGGGGAAGGAGGAATAATAATAATAATACTCACTACCATTTCCTGAGTGTTTATTGCATGACTGTCTTCTTGAGCCCCACAACAAAAGAATGAGCTATAGGTTATTATTTCCATTTTCCAGAAGAGGAAACTGAGGCTTGCCTAAAGCCACCTAAACAAAAAAGATGGAGCAAGAGTTAAACCAGGGATGGCGCCAGCGTCTCCTGCTCTTAATCAGTATACACACAACTTCCTGCAAGAAGCTAATTAGTTTAGAACTTATTTGAAAATCTCTAGCAGCCAGTATATTCTTGGCACCTAGTAGACTCAATAAATGTTTGCTAAATGAATAGAAACTGAATCACCAAATTCATATTTAATTTTGGTTTACTTTTATAGAAGAGTATATTGCCTATTTACTCTGGTGGATGTGGTCATAAATAATTGGAATCTTCCCAATTGCCTGTAAACATTGTGTTGGTCACCCTTGATGGTCCTGGTGCGGTTGGCCCACCTGAAGGTCTTGGATAAACGGGCTCAAGTTGCAGATTTTAGAAGTGTGTGCGGTATGATTCCAGAACTCAGCACTCCGTTCCCGTACAGGTTATTCAGACTTCGGTCTTTACTGAAGTTGCTGGGGCTTTATGAGCTAACTGAAATTGAATGTTTTAGTTACTTATTTATTTTAAAGAAAAACATTAATTTCTGCCAAACTGAAGGGCCAGGGAAGATGTGTGGTCCTAGGATGCCTGGATCCCATCCCAACTCTGCTGTGGGCGATGCTGTGACCAGTGAAGAGTGCCCCTCTGCACCCGATTCTGAAGTAGGTTCAGAATGAATAGTCTTCCAGCTGCCAGGAGACCCCAAGACTTTCCTGTGGGGTACACAGATGGAAATCATTGCCAGAGAATTGACTTCCAGTTGGGGGGATTGTTTCCTACAATTAATCTGCCCGAAACATACCTATGGTCCCGGTGTTATTTCTGTTACCCATCTTCATAAAATAATCACTTCCTACCTTTTAGACAAAACAAAACACATCTTTCACTCATCCTAAATCTTTCTATGATACTATCATACAAAACCTGGGATTGTCCAGGATGTAAAAACTCCCGGGAGCACCAAACACAGAACCCTAAAATTCTAAATACTGGCGGCCGAGAGAGTAGATGTCTTTAATGATTGATTAAATAATCCTTTTGCAAGTCAGGTAGTTCTCAATTATTTGCTACCAATATAATTGAAGCAGGACATGTCAGCTGTTAGAGTTGTGACACATCATTAAATGATTTCTGATGTAAAACTTGGCAAGAGTTCAGAACATTCAATGATGTTGCTATTACAAAATATTCCTCTTTCCCATCTGCATATTTATGTGAATAATTTTGCTCAGAACTGAAATGTATGAAACAATAGGCAGACATGGAAGCAACGCTAAACTCTGTTTCCTTCTAGCAATAAGTAATATCCCAACATGGACACAAGCCTGTTATCCTAGCGACCTGGAAGGCTGAAGTAGGTGGATTGTTTGAGCTCAGGTTTCGAGACCAACCTGAGCGAAAGTGAGACCCCTGTCTCTGTTAAAAGTAGAAAAAAAACTAGCTGGGTGTTACGGCGGGCACCTGTAGTCCCAGCTCCTCAGAGGGGTAAGGTGTAAGGACTAACAAATATTAACTACATTGTAAGAGGAAGTGCTAGCCTAATTCAACCCCCACGTGTAAAGGCCGGATCAAGAGACCCCTACTAGTAGGAAACCGGTTAGAACCAGCCTGTCCTTGTTTAGACTAAAACTAGGCTCCCTTCAAGACAGCCTAATCCCTCCGCCCTCCCCTCACACCTTAAACCTATCATAGGCCAAAGACTACATTCCTAACCTTATCTAGATTCAACTTCATCAAGTAACCACGCCCCCTCAACTAACCCTATATAAGATTGTACTGATCTCTAATAAACAGCTTCGGCTCAGCCTT
>CAUYTI010080183.1:0-18403 GCA_963575145.1 Galago senegalensis
GGCGGGAGCCTGTGGTCCCAGCTCCTTGGGAGGCAGAGGCAGGAGACTCGCTAGAGCCCAGGAGTTGGAGGTTGCTGTGAGCTGTAATGCCACAGCACTCTACCCAGGGGGACAGCTTGAGGCTCTGTCTCAAAAAAAAAAGAAAGGAAGAAAAAGTATCCAATGTACTTAGTCCTACTATGAAACTAATTTATAAGCACCCACACTTCCATATGCTATAACCCAATTATAGCCCAAGATGAAGGGGAAAGAGGACAGGGAAGGGAACAGAGGGGGGAATATAGGTGGAGGGAGGATAATTGATGGGACCACACCTATGGTGCATTTTACAAGGGTACATGTTAAATTCTACTGAGGGTAGAATATAAATATCTTAACACAATACCTAAGAAAATGCAGTGAAGGCTATGTTAACCGGTTTGATGAAAGTATTTCAAATGGTATATGAAATGATCACATTGTACCCCATAAATGCATTAATGTACATAGCTATGATTTAATAAAAGAATTATTTTATTTTTTCATTTATGTATTTATTTTATCATGCTGTCATAAATTGGACAAGTTATGTTTATTATGTAACTACTAATACATTTGACATTTAAAAAATTATCAAAATACTATTTTGTGTAATTAACTTAGAGCTTCAACTTTTTTTCTGATTATAAATGTAGGTATGACAATATAATTATTGCTTAATTCTCTAATTATGTATAAAGTGCTCTAATGGCAGCAAATCTCCAATGCTCACAGAGTAGTCCAAGTCAAAATAACAATTGTTCTTTTGTAGTTACAAGAAACTCAAGATTACATCCTGGTGACAAATTATCCAACCTATACATTACTTCAAAATTATTCAGGTCAGGAGTGGAAACTAAATTAACTATTCTACAAATCACTGACTGGATTTATGCCAACTATCCTTTTAATTTAGTATTCTCAGTAAAGAGAAAAAGATGTATAGATAATTTTAACTCAAATATGAGAAACATTTATAGTTTTTTATATTTTATTTCACCTCTTTTAGTTTTTCAAAATCTATTTATATGTACTCTGATTGTAGGATATGTGAACATCCTCTACAGTGCATTAAAATATACCTAAGGGCAAAATGGTTGATTTTTAAAATCAAGATTTCTTTGGATCCTATGCTCATGGAGCACAAAAGAAAAAGAATTTGAAGAGGGCAGTGCCTGTGGCTCAAAGGAGTAGGATGCCTGCCCCATATGACAGAGGTGGCAGGTTCAAACCCAGCCCTGACCAAAAAAAAAAGAGAGAAAAAACAATTTAAAGAAAAAGAAACAATGTTATTGACATATATTCCATTTAAAGATTGATTAAATCTTTCTTATATTTTGTGCATTAATTCATTCTGCCAATATTTATTTTAGACCTACTGTATGCCAGATTGTTGCATGAGCTGCACATACGGTAATAAACAGAATAGAAAGAAGAAATAGCTTTCCTTATGAAGCTTTAATTTTAGTTGCACAAATGATCAATAAACAAAATACATAAATAATATAATACATTAGAATACAGCAGGTGTTATTTTCCATCCTTCTTTGTAAAAGACAGTCTTCTGATAAAAAGAAAAAGTCAAAGAGTGGCACCTGTGGCTAAGTGGGTAAGGTGCTGGCCCCATATACCGAGGGTGGCTGGTTAAAACCTGGCCGCGACCAAACTGCAAAAAAAAAAAAAAGAAAAGAAAAAGTCAAATTAAACAGGGATGGCTATGCTCTGGTAAAACTGAAATTCCTTTTACTTCTTCTGAACATTAGCATGAGCACATAGTCACATGGTCCGGCTGGGCTGTTGCTACTTAGCTTCAGGATGACTCTGTGCCTTCCTGTGTTTACTCATTGAATTGGGCTCCCTACACTGTAAATGTGCCCTGTTCTCACTGGCAGTTGGGTATGTCGTCCTTCATCCACCTATTCACTAGGACATCTTTCCAATCATTTTAAAATAGATTATTGGCTATAATTGAATTTATATTTATTCTCCAGCATGCAGGCTCTCATCCTGTGGTTATTTATTGTTGTGACATGGATATTTGAACTTACTGTCCTTGTCTATGTGTTACCGTACTCCAGTATTCTCATTTGTTTTTAAGCCCCCTCTGTTATGTTCAAGTCCCCCTTTTATTTCCTGTGCATACTTAACCACAATTAGAACACTACAATTTCATTCTTAGATTATTCTGAGGATGTAAAAAAATGAATATATCTACTTAGTCATAATTATTATATGAGGTTTTTGTTTGTTTGTTAGACAGAGTCTCAAAGCTGTTGCCATGGGTAGGGTGCTGTGGCATCTTAGCTCACAGCAACCTCTACCTCTTGGGCTCAAGAAACCCTCTTGCCTTAGTTTTTTTCTACTTAAAAAAAAAATTTATTTTTTAAAGTAGAGATGGGGTCTTGCTTTTGCTCAGGTTGGTCTTGAACTAGTGAGGTCAAATAATCCACCTCCCTTGGCCTCCCAGAGTATCAGGATTATAGGTGTGAGCCATTGAGCCCAGCCTGATATGGTGATTTATATTGTTTTGTTTTGTTTTATTTGGGGTGGCCTATCTTACATTCAAGTGTTCTTTACTTTTCATTAACAGTCTCTCTCATACACATCTTTTAGGTCTTTCAGAAGAACTATAAAAACAAAGATGAAATCATGAAAATTAATATATAGCAAATACATTAATCAATATGTAGTCAATCAAATACCTAAATTACATACTCCATTTGCACCTTAGGAATGTTCGAACTATATGTCTTTTATTTGAGACAGTTGATTTAAAATAGCTGGGTCTATTTTCAGAAGAAATATCAGACTGTTCGGTTCTGGTGGTTAGTTTGGAAAGTCAGATCATCATTCTTATAAAATGAGATTAATAAATGTACATTAGATTCAATGACTTGGTATAAGACACAATTTCTATCACATATAAACTAACAAAGAATAAAATAGTTTAAGAGTTTGTGTCTGTGCTTTTTGAGCAAACACACATAAAGAATTGAATTATGGAATTTGTGAAAATATTTATCAAACATCAGAACTCATTCTAAGTGAGAGATTATTTTCTATATTCTCATATTACTTGTCAACTGATATTCACTTGATGTTATATCTACATAGCACATGTAATAATCAAATAATTATGTTAACTAGAATAAATTATATTTTTAATGACTGCATATTTACTTACATTTTTACCAGTTTGTGAGTATTAAGGAATGCATTTAGTGTCATAGAAAAATGTATTATAATATAATAAATTAATAATATATAAACAAGGACTTTGTATATTATAGGGTATATTGCTACTGAAAGTTTTTAACAGGTGAAATATACTCTGAAAATCTCATGGTTTTATTATTTCAGTGGCTATATTTCCTCTTATGTGTCAACTCTGTTAGGCTATATATCTAACAGATGTTGATATAAACCACATTTATTTTATATATTGAAGTAACATCTACAATCACTTAACTTCAAGTAAAGAGGATTACCCTCAATAATGTGGGTGGGCCTCATTAAATCAGTTAAAGGCCTTAAGAGCAAGAATTGAAGTTTCATAAAAAAGAACTATGTCCACATTGCTAAGACAAATATTAATTCCTGACTCAATTTTTCACCTGCTAGCCTGTTCTACAACTTTTCAGACTAACTAGCTCCTCCAATGGTATGAGCCAATTGCTTAAAATGAATTTCTATGTTTTTCTCTCTTTCTATATTTTAGTGATTCTCTTTTTCTGAAGAACCATAACTAATTTTGTGGATATTAGAATTTAAATCACAAAGAACTGATGTCAGAAAATTATTCTATTAACAGAGATAACCCAGATTATTTAACAAATTTCCAAACTAAGTTAAATAAGCTTAGAGATTTAAATTATAAGTTTAAATTATAATTATTTATGAAGGTCCTCTGTAATTATTCAAATAAATTCATTTTTATGAATTATTTAGGGATTTTTTCCATAACAACATATTAGTTGAAGCTATTTATTATTAACACTACAGAAGTTAATATATTTCACCAATTCTATCATAGTGTAGAAATGAGAAGAGAGAGTAAGACATCAGAAAAGCAAATGGTCTGGCTTACATTTTCTGCATAATTTCTGACTTTTACTTGTAGCATCAACCTAGAAATGGGCCACGTGTGATAAGGGAAAAGCTCAAAGCCCCACCTCATTTTCAGTTTCTGACTTTTAAAAAAGACTCTCCTGCATGGAGCCTCCAGATTAACACAGGAAGGCTGAGGAGTAATAGTTGCTAAACTAGTATGTGTGGAGCTTAGACCCTGACCAGCATGCGCAAGCTGCAGCCGGTATGTTTAGGCATTTAGAAAGCCAAATTTCACCCTCATGGGCTTCCCTTAGCTCTGTAAGGATCCAGAAGTTCTCAGTATTCCATGAGAGCTTAATTAGTCAACAAACAGTTTTGCTGCTAGAGCCGTAGGGGGCGGGAGCAAACTAACTCCATAGTAAAATTATTAAATGATCACCTGCACCAAAGGAAAGATATTAGAAGCATAACTATCTGGTTACTGGTAATATCAGTGTGAAAAAAACTATAAAGCTACTGGCCATAAAGACCAGTGCAAGAGGAGAATAACAAAAACTTTCACATATAGCTAAGAACTAAACTATCTACAACCACTGTATCATGTAACCCTCCTTTCCCCCATAGAGCTATATGAAGATTACAACCTTCAGGAAGAGTATTTGCAGATTAGTATTTATTTGGAAGAGATCTTAAGCTGAAAGAGAAGGAGATATATTAACCTAGTAAGTTAAAACATATATTCTACCCTTCTTCCCAATGAAGCTCATGAGAAAGATGAACCTTGCTTAGGAAACAAAGAAGGTCTATTTTCTTCGCATATCTGAGAACTAGTGTCTAAAATTTGAATTTTATTAAAAATGTTTGTAGTAAAATAATTCATCATTAAAAAAACGATTCTCAGGTGGCTCCTGTGGCTCAAAGGAGTAGGGCGCCAGCCCCCTATGCCAGAGGGGGTGGATTCAACCCCAGCCCTGGCCAAAAACCACAAAAAAAAAAAAAAAAAAAAAACAACCTATTCTCTAATATTTGCTTGATAAAGAAAAAGGATTAATGATTAAGTTGCACACTTAGAACCATATGGAAACTAAAGTATGTCAACACACATTTAACATCTTATGCTATCTTCTATAGTGATAAATGTAAGGGATATTAATAAATACTCTTGTAATGAACTCTGAAAAAACATATGTGTGTGTGTATATATATATATTGCATATATATGCTTATATATTTCTATTTAATGAAGCATCCCCCAACTTCAATATGACAAGAATTTGTATGAACTCATGAGAAATTTAAATTCCATAAACCCAGCTTAATGAGGATAATGCTGAGATATTTAATCTTTCAATTGTAAAAATTGTCTGCTTTTTAGTCAGAAGATAATTTCAACTTTTTTAGAAGGCAATATTAGAATTTCTCAACTTACGTGCTATTTGAAAAGTTGATGGTAAACATTAAAAGTCAAGTCCTCAAAATTCTACCCATTATTTGCTCTATCATCATTGTAACCGTAAAGGATGTTGTGATTTTAGTTTTTATAGGAAAAGTCAACATTTAATAATTACTAATTTCTTGAGTATCCAACAAATTATTTCAAAATCAAAACAAACATTGGGTTGATTTGCTGTTAAAAGTTAAGAATGAGAAAATTTCAGTGTTATTATCAATTTATAAGTTTTAAAAAATTTAAATAAAATAAAAATATGTATCTAAATCTAAAAGAGTTGATACAAGAGTCTGATAACTCTCTTAGAGTGATTACAAGAGTCCCCTGTATGCCTGCCTCTTTACCCTCTGGATACTTTTTAGAGATGCCTACATGTTGAGAAATCCCTTCAATTTACCTAGAGCGAGTTGTCAGTTGTTTCATTCAACAGATATACCATTTTATGAAATACACTTCTACAACTGAAGAGGCAATTTGCACCACGTACTTAATTAACACAGCCATTCATTCAGAAGTACAAACTAAGAATCATCAGAAATTTGATAGCAACCATAAACATGAAATAGAGGACCAAAATGAGCACATGGAACAAACGACCCAGAAGAAACAGGCATACTTCAGACAGTAAAAGAGACATTAAATATTCAAATTTGTATCTCTTGAGAAATGCAAGGCATAGTATCTCTAAGAATATACTAGCTATAATGAAAAAACAATCATAGTATGAAAAACAATCATAGAAGAAAAAGAATACTTATAAGTAAAAAAATGTGAAAAAATCATTTAAAACTTCAAATGGACATTCTGTATAATAAAGTATGTGGGACAGAATATTAAGCAGGTAATCCAAATATTAAACTTGACAAAATTTTTCAAAATGCAGAGGAGAAAAAGGTAAACAGTAGTAAACACGAAGTTAAGATATATGGAGGCAAGATGCTAGGTTTACCTAATTAAAAGTCAAGAAGCATAAAGATAGATAGTGCAGGGAAGCTATACACAAAGAAATAATAGAGAAAAATAAACTGAAAAAATAAAATTTTGTAATAGTCTTCAGAGTTAAGGGGTCAATGTGGTAATGAGAATATATTCTTTATAGAGAAATTTTAAAAAAGAAAACATAGGCTATTTTAAAGGAAAAGGATCCGAATTCAGATTTCTCATAGTAATGCTGAATACTATACACATAGTGTATTGCATTATTTTCTTTAAAGTTGGAAAGAAAATTTAATCTATATACAGAGTTATCATTCTAACTCTCAAGTTTAAGAGAATAATGTCTATTTTTGGACCTGTAAATTTACCATCCCTTACGTGTGTGTGCACATGCACATACGTGTGTATGTGTATATTTGTATTCTAGATAACATGCCTCTGTAAAATAATGTATTTTATAAAATGATAGTAAGTATAATCAAGAAGAAATGAAGAAAAATATCTATTGGCCATTGACAACTTCAGATGTTTTATGTATAGCAGTCGTAGTTTAGTGAAATGGGATCACAGTTTTGTCTCTGTAGGTCTACCCATGGTAATGGTACTTGCACAACACTTACTTCTATGGTAAAGAACTACATGACTTGATGATTGTGACAGTATCTGGTTTATCCTGGGCAGTTTCATATGCATGATTTCTTGATATTCCATGGCCAGGTGCTCAGCTTGCCCGCTAGCATGCCAAGAGCAAGTAGGTATATATATTAGAATCCGCAGTTCGCTAGTAGAGATAGCATGGCCTTGCACTAGAACCCTTAGGAACTATGGCAACTATACTATTGAACCTTTCAAAAGAAAAAGGTAGCCTCTTTTTGCTATCCTAGATAATCTTCAGTACTAGGGAATCTGTCGGGTTCTATGATCCAAATTATAGAGCTGCCCATCTCCCCTGATGCCAAGTCTTGATAGCCTTCCATATAAAATCTGGTGTGGCAGTATTATCACATGTAAAATATGCTTCCCCACCCCCCACCCCCACTGCCAAAGCACAACAACTGCTAGGATTCTTTCTTGGTGGTAAAATGTATGGGATTCAATAACTAGTTCTTTATTTTGGAGCTATGATTCATGATCCCTAGACCGATACACTCCTAAAAACCTTCATCAACAAATCTTTGTGATGTTTAACCTCTCCCATCTTGGAGCACACATGGTTTATAATGACTGCAAATGCTTCTTATCCATTGCTCATATGTGTGATTACGTGTGATTATGTGTGATTATGATATCACTATAGTGAACTGATAAGACTTTTTTCAGGCTCGGAAGATAGCCTGGATCTCTTCGGAATATATTATGATGAAGAGCAACAACACTAAGGTTCCAGTAACAGAAAAGTATGTCCAATCTGATGGCACATTCAGGAAACTGAGAAATTTTACTAGATAGGCTTAGGGATCAAGTGGGCACACTGTGAGATAAAAATTTGGCTCTGATTTAATTTATTATTTAACACCTTTATGTCTGTACTCATCTAGGGAAACAAAATGGTGGTTCTGTATGTTAGAGCCAACTCAGACAATTTACCAAATGCATTTTATAAACATATATACACATATTTATCTTTTAAAAATTTTTCTGTATATTGTGTTTTGACATACGAAAAAAAACTACACTTCTGGCTGAGAAACACTGCCTCCCCCAGCTGCTGTCTATTGGCTCTGACACTTTAGAAATTTTACATATAAGAGCAAAAGTTCAGTGAAATGGGATCACAGTTGTGTCCCTGTGGATATGCCCATGGTGCTTGGTTCACAAGTTCTCTGAGTAATTTTATGACTTGGTTCTGGTAGTACTATCATAACTATCATTGACTTATGGGTTATGACTTTCTAGATTGCTATCTGGCCTATTCTTAGATAGCAAAGACTTAGCTGGAAGCCTACCTTTGGTATAAGAACCAGTGCAGAGCCATACCTCTTCAATCTGGCCCATGCACATCAGGAGACAGCATTTCTATGTCTTTAGCATTCCAGGGTAAGTATGCAGAGCAACTTCTGGCATGACCTCTGTGAATCAGTACGGCATGTAGGCATTTCATCTCTAGGACCTGGGAGTATAATGAACTTTGTTTCCTGGTATTTCTCCTGTGTCTCTTCTTGTGGTCCTAAATGACCATTACCTAAAAGAACACAGAACACCAAAATGCTTTAAAATAGTGGCACCAAGAACTCATTTCATGGAAGATAATTGTTTCACAGATGGAGTTGGGGGGTTGATGGGATAGGAGGCAGAGCTCAGGTGGTGATGTGAGTGATGGGGAGCAGCTAAAAGGGAGAGGAGGCTTCCCTCTCTTGAATGCAACTCAACTCCTATTATATGGCCCATTTCCTAACAGATCACAGACCAAAACCTTTTGGGCACAGGGACCAGTTTCATGGAAGACAATTTTTCCATGAACTTGGGGGAGGGGTGGGAAGGATGGGACAGGAGGCGGAATTCAGGCCATGATTCTGTGTGTCTGATTCTTAACAGATTATGCACTAGTGATGGATCTGCAGCCTGAGGGGTTTGGGGACCACAGCTTTAAAAGACACGGACAGTCTCTTTTCCAATGTGTGGTCATCTGAACCCTTTTGATGAAAGAGTGAGTGAATCAGTAGTGTGTGTGTATATAATGTAGATGGATGGATGGATGGATAGATAGACAATAAGGTTC
Organism: Galago senegalensis; assembly: GCA_963575145.1. Taxonomy (NCBI): domain Eukaryota; kingdom Metazoa; phylum Chordata; class Mammalia; order Primates; family Galagidae; genus Galago; species Galago senegalensis. Next base: position 9,174 of record CAUYTI010080183.1, read on the forward strand.
TCAGTAATATATGTATGTATAAATGTATATGTTCTTAGTTCTGGAATGGTGTGTTTTGCCTTCAGCCTTGAACTTTAGAAATGTCAATACTGAGATTTTAATAATGCTGGTTCCCCTCACTAATATGCTCCTTATTGCTTTAATAAATGGACTAACCTCTGGGCCCTCTTCAGCAATATAGTTAATTTGTGGGTTTTCTGGACTTCTATAGCAAATTCATTCTCGCTTGCCACTTTTCTGATCCTTTTTATTCATTTCTCAATATATTACAAGGCAGCTCTGCTGTCTCTACTTCATTTAATGAATATTTACACTTTTCCCAAGTATTCAGGAAATGCTTTGTGAGAATATTAAATTCTTTGTCACTAGTTGCTCCAATGTAGACAAACTCTCCCTTATCCAGCTTTATATTCTGCACAATCTGTTGGCACCCTGGTCTAGACCTGCTTCACTTATTCCTGTTTACAGCCCCTTTCATATAAAAAACATTCTGTCCCAATTTAGGTACATCTCTTTTTGGTTAGGTTACATTTAAGGCTTTACATTAAAATTTTATCTGATTGGTTTACAGTTGAAAGAAGACAGTCCCTGGACAAGTTCTAATGAGCCAAAGGGGCAGGCATAAACTCCCATGCATAGGGATGGAGGAAAATTTTCTGAGAAAAAGGATAGCCTTGAATTTTTTTAGCTAACTGGCTTAGCAGCTGAGGTTTTATATATGCCACTCTGCAAAGGAAATTTAGACAGGACTCCAAGGGTTCCACTACCCGCTTTCTTAGTGCTTGTTTCCAAAGTTACCATGCCATGAAAGAGCTTGAAACTAGGAGATTAACCTGTGACCTGCCTGGTATTTATTTGATTCAGTAAAACTAACAGATACTATAATGTTATATTTCCTTGTCTAATTTTTATATAAGCTAAAACTCAAAAAATGATCAATGAATACCTGCAATCTTTCTAATTATGACACACTTATAAAATGTGGAAAGAGAAATTTATTTCAAGTACACCTAAATTGTCACAGCCATTAGTTAAAATACTGGTGAAGTCCAGTGCATATTTTTTTATTAACCATCATTTGTATAGTCCTGAAGTAAATATTTTAAATTATTTTGCAGTCTAACATTTGTAGGTCATCTGAATCTTTTTTGCCAAGTTATAGGTAATCAATCTTTTTTTTCACAAATCCCTGTATTAGAAAAATGTGAATGTGAAAGTAATCAACTCTAGCACAGTTAAAAGTCAATGTCCTGTACTTTCATGTAAGTATTAGATCACAGGCTCCATTTTATTCTTTGTGGGTGTGTGTGGTGTGTGTTTGTATTTAATTTTCTGATATCTTCATAATTCACAGAGATATTTTTCCCCTCCCCATATCTCATAGACCCCTCTCTAACAAAAATTGCATGATAGTAGTCATGATTAGAAACCATACTGTTCATCTCACGCACCAGGTAGTAGATGGATCTCATTCCCATACCTTCTACCATGCTGTCAGTCTTTCTCAGCATCCGTGCCCCCTCACAGGTCCTAATGCTTATGACAGTGAATGTGCCTTCAACTCATAGGTGGGTATTTTCCCTTATACACCCTTGTTTTGGAAATGGATGAGCTGAACCACACTCCATATCAAATATCAAATAGCCAACATTATTTCCCCCTCCTGAATGAACATCACTGGAGAAATTCTGTGTCCCTGAGGAACATCTGAATCCATAATACAGACTGTGCAGCCTTTACGCAGTGCAGAATCTAAAACATTTACAGATTAGAAAGTAAATAAGCATATAGTATATGCTAATTCTTTCCTTATGAATAGTTATTTTCTGTTTTCACTATTTAATGAAGATATGGACTGTGGCCTTTTGTGAGCGTACAGTAATTAGGAATCAATTACACTTTACATTGAAACGCTGTTTATTCTGCCACTGTGGGGTAATTGGGAAATAATTATCTTGTCATCTTTATGTACTTTGGCTACATTGAATCACAGCATTTTAGTGGTGACGCACTGCCACATTACACATACATTTGTTCATATTAGGTCATGGAATGTGGAGGCAGTGTGAGAAAACGGCTCACTTCGAATGAACTCCACAGATAATGTGTGAGGTCCAGCAACCATGCAAAGATAGTGAGAGCTTCTCGATTAATTTCCATTCCCAAAGCAATTAGTGCCACTTAATAGAATGCGGTGCAATATCAGAAAATGGATCTGATTGCGTTGCTGGCTTTCTTGATTTTCTTTTTTTAATTTGACTGCTAAAGGAAACTAAAAAATTCAAATTAAAGGTTGTTGTGGGGTGGAGGTAAAGGTTTTTCTTTTTAGGAATAAAAAATTTCCTTGAAAATACCAATGTCTTAAGAATAATGCACCTAAGTAAGTAAATATAAACATTAATAAGTTGGCTTCAATTATCTTGTAGAGATTTTATACTGGAAATTTTTTAAGAAGGAATTATTCTCTGCTCATTTATGTAATTGGGAAACAAAACCCTGAGATCGTAGAGAAATATTTTGTTTTAATCATTCTTTGTCCGGTTTTAATTTATTTCTAGCATGGATACTGCTAACCAGGGCTCACAGGGAAAGCTAAAAGTAACAAACAGTGAGCCAGGATCTTAGCTGAGGATTTTGATAAGAATTTCATAAGGATTTCCACAGTAAGGGTACATAGCTGACTTTCTAGAAACAAAGCAAAGAGGTCGAAAGGCTCTACTTAAACATGTGTATCAACAGAACCAACACCAGATCCATCATTGAGAAGGCCTGTTTCAACTGTCAGCAAGTGAGGTGGATTTGTCCTGCAGACTATTGTTCTTTTTTTTCTTCTTCTTCCTTATTTGTTTTTCCTTTTCTCATTTTTTTTATCTTTAGAAGGAATATCAGTTATTTAAAAATAAATCTCAGAATCTCATCACAAATAGGTGGTTTAAAAATGTAGCAGCAAAAAATTATTTGTTTATATATTTACGAGTAGAAGAAAAGCTCAGTTAAATGATTTTTTCAACTGCCAGGAGTAAACCTGTCTTGTATTGCTGAGAGCGATCCTGATTTGCACCATCCTCCATCAGAGAGATCTCTATACGATGACCAGGAAAGTGTTCTCTGCCTTCCAATTGTGCTTTTATCGTGGTCAGGTTCAAAAAAGGCAAGCTTCTTGAAGCATCCGGAGCTCAAATATTTCATGAAAGTATTGTTCAAATATAAATGGATTTTATCCTGCACTTTTAAATGTAGTGTGTACTTTTCTCCAATAAATGGGGGAATTAAATGTAATAGCAAGAGTTGTAGTCCTTAAAATAAATTGAAAGCATTGTTCCAGAGCTGCCTTCACTAATGCCAACCCTATTATCTTCTTTCAGACCAGCCCACCAAATGAGGCGGTACAAACACCCTATAGACATCAAACTGTTCCTAAAGCCTGGTATACTTGATCACTGATTACACAATTACTTAAGAGGAGGAACCTGAGAACAAAAGTAATTAAGTACAGGAGGTTTTTTTTTTTTTTTTTAATAAGCAAACTAAATTAAGTAAAACAGTTATCACTGTGGCAGGCAGAATATAACAAGAACTATCTCAAATGTGACTCTGTAAGCATTACTTAGTAGTCAACTAACTTGTATCATTTAACAACAGAAAATTAAGACAGTGGGCAGGCACAACTGTGTTTTTCCTTTCCTGAGATGCAGTTTGGTTCTCTTTCTTTCATCTGTGAAACTGTGACGTTAAATTTAACAAATGGTGAAAGAAGTAAAATTATTTTAAATACCTTTTGCTGGAAAGAAATTAACAAATAGTAAGTAAACATTATTACATCTATTTTTTTTTCTGAAAGGCCAAATACCAATAAAAATTGGTATTGAGGATCCAGAATGTTACTAACATTAGATTCAAATACTCCTGCAAAGGGAGAAACTAGAAAATCCAGTAATAGTTTTATGATCATCTAAGTTTTATAGGTCTTAGACTACCATTTTCTTTAGGTGATTTTCAAAGTTAACTTTAGAAAATAGGCAGATTTTTCTCCCTGAGTTATGGCATTTCTATCTGAGTAAAGCAAGTTCCAGTTTCTATTAGAGACATTTTCGGCAGCAATTGAAATATGAAATTGAAACATATATACTCATTGCTATTTGAGTATTTTTGACCTGAAAATGGTGGTTTCAAAAGGTTTAATCCAAAATATTACCTACTACTTGTTTTCTGAAAAGGTCTCAGCAAGGCTATTTCACATGTAGTAAAAGTGAGGTACAATTCAGGCAGAACTCTGACGAACTCTCAGCAACATATTGCTTCTATCTTATTGTACAACCACTCATGATGATCTTTGCACCCCCCGATCAACATATTCCCATTCCTGCTGATAGGTTTTAGGTAGTTCTATGCTGGGTTTTAAATGAATATTCAAGATTTCAAAAATGTTTTGCAGTAGAGAGAATGTTGGGACACACATCCTGAAAGAATGATCAGAATGATTTTGTGAAGATCAGGAGAATAAATCTAGCTCTCAGCAGAGAGAATCAGAGTACCATCTATTGTGAGTCTATTTACATCTAATGGAGTAACAACACTGGTTATGTATAAATAACGATAACAGGAAAACAGCCAACTTTTGACTATTGCCAATCATTAATTTGTAACATGATGGACCTCTTACCAAAGCCTCATGCAAATTCTTTGCATCAAACATTAGATTATGTCTGAGATTGATACTTTGCTTTTTTCTGCTATATTTTCTTTTGTGGAATTCTGCCTTATTCTCACTGTAATTGGTAATTCAGTCTTCTTTTAGAAAATGTATCATTAACCTTAAAGAAAATATTATAAGATCAGATATTAGGAGATTACAAAGTATTATTTTACTAGTTAAAAAATAAATGTATAAAGACATAATGTTTTACACAAGATCTCAAAGAATGCTAGTACAAAAACTAGAACTAGAATGCACATTTATGGTTTCTCAAGTCAGTTTTTCTTCCAGTTAATTATGTCCCAAAGCAATACACATCTGTTTAGGAAAATATAAATGATTTTCTGAATATTTTTTTTGTTATTACTATTGTATCTGGACTATCATTACTGAAACCTTAATCAACAGCTCTTTTAAATCAGATTAATATATTTAGACTCATGACATTGGATATTCAAAAGTGTAGGAGGTGGCGAGGGTTCAGTAGCTCATGCCTATAATCCTAGCACTCTGGGAGGCCAAGCCTGGAGGATCACTTGAGGTCAGGAATTCAAGACCAGCATTAATGTACACAGCTATGATTTAATAATAATAATAATAAAGACCAGCATGAGCAAGAGTGAGACCACTGTCTCTACTAAAAATAGAAAAATTAGTCAGGCATTGTGGCACAGATCTGTAGTCCCAATTACTCAGGAAGCTGAGACCAGAGGATTGTTAGAACCCAGGAGTTTGAGGTTGCTGACACCAGGCACTTTAACTTAGGTTAGCCAGGGCAATAAAGTGAGACTCTGTCTCAAACAAACAAAGAAATGAATAAGAACAAAAATACAACAAAATAATAAATGCTAGGTGAGGTTTATATACTTTATCCTGTTTTTTCTTGCTTAGCCCATTTATGATACAGTCTTTGTTATGTAATACAGATTTCTAAATAATATTTTAGTGTACATCTATGTTTATGTGCTTGAATATGTGTAAGTGTTTTGGCTTTATGCCAAGAAGCAAATAATTACTTTGTGTATAAATTTTATCAAACATATTATTCTACAGACCTTTTTAGAAGTGTGGTCAGCTTGGTAGGAATATAATGTCAATAGTGAAAAAAAATATTTGACTCTTAAAGATTTTCTATATATTTAGAATGGTAATAATATATGCTTAGTTTTCAGATCACTTCCTCTTTACTTCTTGTAATAATATATACTTGGTATTTGAATCACTTCCTCTTCACTTCTTTCCTAAGAGAAAGACCCCTCTCTAAACAGTGCAAAACAAATAACCACACAATTCTTGGCATGAGACAGGAAAAATTAAAAGGAGATTATTAGTCACATATACTCACAACCTCAGTTATGGTGGGAAAGATGTGCATACTGTGCCACATCAGTCACAAAGGCATGGCATGTTTCAGCATAGTGGACAAGCAAGGGCTGTGGAGAGCGTCTTCTTTTCTCCATAATTTAAGAATTTATTTGGGTGGTGGTGTGGCTCAAAGGAGTAGGGCACTGGCCTCATATGCTTGAGATGGAGGGTTCAAACGCAGCCCTGGCCAAAAAAAACTACAAAAAAGAATTTATTCCAAGGCAAACACTTTTGTAACCATACCAACATCAAGAAATAGAACTTTATCATTAATCCCTACACCCACTACTATTCCCAGTCACTAAATTATCTCTCTTCCAAAAGGTACCATCTTCCCTCTATGTTTTATGGTTCTACTATATCTATTTTTTGATATTATATAATCATTAATTACTACAATCCATTCTAATTTTCACTTTGCCTTAGTTCTACAAGTGACTACATGGTTAGTTTTTCTAAGTCTTCCTCATCGTTTTTATTATCTGAAAGTCCATTTTTTGGTAGCATGCATACATTATTTCATTTTTATGTGGTATAAAGTAAATTGGTGTTGAAATGTCTACTCATAATCTGATTTTATTTACATTAAACTATCTTATTGCTTTCCCCCTGGAATAGCCAAAAGATATTTTGTTATTATTTAATATTCACTAATTTCTCTCTTTTTTCAGAAAATCTAAGTTGATTTTGTGTCTCTGCGTATTTATTTCAGATACATGATATGCTCTTCAAAATGTAATTTCACATATTTTTTGTTTTTACTATGCATAACAGTTTTCTTGAATTTTAGTAACAAGAGGTTAGAGCACTCCTGGCTGGCAGACAAATGAAACCATTAAGTTCAAGCTCAGTGAAAAGAAGCTGGTTCAGCTGAGAGGGACACCAGACAGTTAGAGAGCCTTTCTCACTATGCAAGAGCATATCTCACAGCAACAGCAGAGGAAATGAAAATTCCTGTGGGGCTTCAAGTTGTCTAGACAAGAAATTTTAGGCCTTGTATTATAATTCACACTTTATTCTTTGTTATCAAATAACTTCTTTAGTGATAACTGATATTTTAGGAAGGAGAGTTTCCCTAGGAGGTGGAATAGACACTTGACCAAGACGGCCAAATGGACAGCCAGGAGGCTGTATAAAATTTGAACTTTAGAGGCGTTCCCTTTATGGCCAAGAAAGACAACTGAAGGACCTGTGTTGCATCAGTGTAGGAAGTGCTTTATCCTCAAGGACCATGAGTATATGCCCATGATAACAGTGACACCCAGTAGAAATCTGTTTGCCATCTGGTAACTTCATTAGAACGTTATGGGAAGACCAATAGGCTTCTTCATTAACCAGCTTTTGGGACCTGTAATGGAAGTTAAAGTTCTATTGAGTGCCAAAGGGGATAAGGCGTGACCTGGTGATAGCCCTCTACTATGGCTTTGGTACTGATCACCTCTATTTAGATTTTGTGTATCTGTAAGGCAAGAGATTCCTAGAATCTTTTACTCCAAAGGAGGCAACTTTAGGCAACACATTGCTTCTATCACTGGCCAAACTTACTAGCTAGACCATTAGAAGTGGACTAAGACTTGCCAAAAAATATGTAAATGGACCAGTTATTGAGCAGAGATCTAGTGCCACATAACTGGTTGATATTAGCACAACTGTCCATTGGGTCTTCTCCTTTATCAAAAACATCTAGTTAACAATAGGAAACAGCAACATTTTACTGAGCTCCATCACATATAATGCTGGTGACCTCACCTGTAAAGTCTATGAACTTGCATTGCCATTCACTCAGTTAATCCCCTAGGCTCTTCTCAGGTAGCCAAGGGGTCTGGGAGAGAAACAGCCTCCTCCAGCACTGTGGCCTCTGACAATAAACTAAGGAGATGGGAAGTCATCTTTCTTACAGATAGGATATGCCAGAGTGCCTAGGTATAATTCTGTTCTATGGAAAGAAGTTTTGGTAACCATTCCAAACTTGAATGCTTATTCATAAGGCATGATGGGCAGTGGAAGGAAGTATCACAGGCTCAGAGAGTATGAAAGTCCCCAGTTCTATCACAACCTAGGATGTGGCCAAAAATTGGTTCTCTAATATTACTGAGAAGGGCAATTTCTTGCGTTAGAAGCCCATGGACAATTCATGGCCTTTATAGATGGTCTAGAGATAGGAGATAAAAGGAGATTCCTACAGTCTCTGCTGAGTCTGAGAGAATATTTTCAGTAACAATACCTGAATGTGAGGAGATTTAATTGATGCAACCATAGCATTGTATAATCTTTCCGGGACTAGCTCCAAACTATGCCAGAGTTCCCTCCTAGTTGCTGGTAGAAACCAGAGGATAGGGAAATATGAAAAGACAAGACACAATAGAAAGTGTAAAGCTGGATCTGGAGACTGTTTTGACTTTCACAGTAAGGACCATCAAAACAGGCCCTTGCTGCAGGTTAACTTAAGGTGACTAGACGTCCCACTTTGGGTGGGACAGTCCCAATTTTTAACAATTTGTCCTGTGTCCTGCAGCATTTTAAAAAGTCCCAATTTTTGGAAAGAATGCATGACAAGCTAGGGAACTGCGGGAGAACAGGAAAGAAATATATGTTTTTTGGCTGCTGAAAAGGTTAATGTAACTCCATTTGGGAATGAAGAGGTTAATGTAACTTCATTTGGAAATGAAAAGGCTAATGTAAACTCCCTACTCCCCTCCTGGGCAAGGTTGCCCAGGTGGAACTGGTATCAGAAGGAGACTGGCTCCCTCCTTTGCTTCTAGGCAAGGACAATTAGCTCAGAAGGAGCCAAACTGTCTGGAACAAACAAGTAGCCCCCCCCCCAGGGTCCCTAACCATAAACAGCTCAGCCAATAGCAGCCCACTGACAAAACACCTGATGAAATTCCTCTATGCACTTTAAAAACCTCTGCTGGCTTCATTAGGGGGTAGCCCTTCCTCCAGCCACAGTGAAGGGAAGAGTGGCCCAGGCACATGCTTGCAAAATAAAACACTTTTGTCTTTACATGTGTATGGTGGTCTCTCAGCAGCAATTCTGGTCCCAACACTGCCATGTGGCTATTTCGCCAGGATATGAGTTTTATATTATTTTTGTTAATTTTATAATGTTAAACTTTAATAATAACAAATAATTGTTGAGAACTGATTATCGAGAACTGCTTATGAAAGT
>CAUYTI010080184.1:0-40576 GCA_963575145.1 Galago senegalensis
CCCGCCACAACGCCTGGCCATTTTTTGGTTGCAGCCATCATTTGTTGTTTGGCAGGCCCGGGCTAGGGATTTGAACCCGCCACCTTAGGTGTACGTGGCTGGTGCCTTAGCCGCTTGAGCCACAGGCGCTGAGCCGGGGTCCTCAAACTTTTAAAATAGGGAACCAATTCACTGTCCCTCAGAATGTTGGAGGGCTGGACTGTGGGCCCTGGGACGAGTCGGCTGCTAAAACACAGGTGTGGTGGCAAAAACACCTGGTGGATTGGATAAATGTCCTAGAAAGGCTGCATGTGACCCATGGGTCATAGTTTGAGGATGCCTGCTTTATATTAAAAATAGTTAAGATTATTTTACTCCCAAGAACCAATTTCAAGCCCTTTAGTGCAATATTGCCTGGTTAAGAATACATGTTTTAATTAAATAATTTATATAACTCCATTTCAATTTGTACAGTATATTGGCCTTTTAGCTGTACCTCTGTCTTCATATTTTTTTGGGGGGCTGGAGCTGGGTTTGAACCCGCCACCTCCGGTATATGGGGCCAGCGCCCTACTGCTTTGAGCCACAGGCACCGCCCTATCTTTGTATTTTTTTAATGGTTGCTCTAAAGATTAAAATACACATCCTTAACTTTCCCCAGTGTATTTAGAGCTAATGTTGTACTACTTCATTGAAAATGTAAGAGCATCATAATGATATAAGTCCATTTTATACACCCATTCCCATTCTTTGTGCCATTGTTGTCAGAGGAGTTCATCTAAGTTACATACCCATAAGAAAATGCTGTAATTTTGTTGAAAGAGGCATATTGTTTGAAAGGAATTAAGAGAAAAATAATTCTTTGTATTTATCCACAAATTTGTTCTTTCTGATATTCTTATTTCTTTCCTGAAGACGTAAGTTTCCATTTTGTGTAATTTCCCGATGGCTTGAATAACTTTCTTTACGGTTTCTTTGCGGATCTTCTGGCAGCAAATTCACTCTGTTGCATTAAAGGATGTTTTCACTGTATATAAATTCTGGGTTGACAATTTTTTTTTTCTTTCAGCACTTTCAAAATGCCATTTTTCTGCCTTCTGTGCTCCAAACTTTCTAATGAACAGTTAGGAACCATTCAGTTATGGTTGCTCAGTTATTAGTTTTCTCTTGTTACTACCAAGATTTTTCTTTGTCTTTGGTTTTTAGTGTTTGACTGTGATTTCACTAAATGTAGTTTTCTTCAGTGGTGTTTGCTGAGTTTATGAATCTGTATTCACCAACCTTGGGAATATCTGGCAATTGTTTCCCAAATACTTTTTCTGCACCACTTCCTCTCCCCCTGGGACTTCAATTACATACCTGTTAGACTGTTTGATATTTTGCCCAGATCTCTGAAGCTCTGTTCATTTCTTTTCAATCTTTTCTCTCTCTTTTCTTCAGATTGGATAATTTTATTAATCTATCTTCAAATTCATTGGCTCTTTCTCCTGTCATTTCCACTCTGTTATTAAGCCCATTCAGTGACTTGTTTTTTTATGAGACAGGTTCTCACTCTGTTCCCCCAGGCTAGAGTGCAATGGCATCATCGTAGTTCACTATTGCCTCAAACTCCTGGGCTCAAATGATCCTTCTGCCTCAGCTTGCTAGTAGCTGTGACTTCAGGCATGCACCATCAGGTCTAGTTAAATTTTCTATTTTTTGTGGAGACAGGGTCTTGTTCTTGCTTAGGCTGGTCTTTAACTCCTTGCCTCAAGCAATCCATCTGTTTTGGTCTCCCAAAGTACTAGGATTACAGGTGGGAGACACCATGTCTGGCCCCATTCAGTGACTTTTAAATATCAGATATTGTAGTCTTTCAATTTTAGGATTTCCATTTGGATTTTTGTTATTGCTTTTTAAACTCCTTTTCTGAAGTTTCCTATCATGTCATTCATTACATGTATATTTTATTTACATCCTTGAACATAGTTAAAATAGTTTCCTTAAAATCCTTAGCTGCTAATTCCAACATATGGGCTATCCCTATAAGCTTCTGTCTTTTAAAAAAGCTTTATCCAGGATAACATTTTTCCCATTGTCTTGTGTATCAATTACTTTTGGAGAATATACTGCATATTGTAAATGATATGTTACAAAAACTTTATATTCTGTTGTATTACTATAGACAATATTAATTTGGGGGGATGGACAATTAAGTTGGCTGAACTGTAAACTTTGTCTCCCATGAGATTAGCAGCAGTTTTGATTTCTTTTAGTGCCAGCTGCACTGTTTGGCATCCTCACTTTACATCAACTCTGATTACTCTGAACTCTATCTCTGATTATTCAAGCCATAAGGCCTGCTGATTATCTTTCGGGGATTTAGCTGCCTTATATGGTGCAGACCAGGACCAACCCTCAGGCAAGAAGTCATAGAAATATAAAATTTATCCTTTACTGTTTCCTCCTTCCAAGTGTTATATCCCTTCTAATAGTTACTTCTATTTTTTTAACTTACTTGTTTTTGTTCATTCTGCAGTGTCTTCAGATAGTATGTGTAGTTAAACATGCTCTTATCTTCATTTCAGTGGTTACACTAGAGATTTTAATGTATGTCTTTGACTTATTACTGTTAACATAAAGTTAGTGCACTACCTTCCCATAGACAGCTCTTTTTACCATTTTCCAGAAATTTCAAGGACCTTAGAGTACTTGACCTTCATTTACCTTTCCTGACTTTTGTATTCATGACCCATTATATATATGACATATATTAGAGGGTGCTAAAAATAATGTATACACCTTTTAAGAAAGGAAAAAACTGTTTTAAATTTTAGCCCTCAATATATACCAATAATAAAAGATGAATACGAGTCACATAGAGCACCTCTTATAATTGCAGAAATCAAACATGACTTGAGTATTTCAAATTTAATATAGTTTTTTTCCTTTCTTAAAATGTGCATGCATTTTGGGGGACCTTCTGTGTGTGTGTGTGTGTGTGTGTGTGTGTATATGTGTGTATCTCCCCCAGAGTGAGCATATACCGAAGTGTTAAGGTTATTACTTCTGGTTAGTGGAGACTGGGATGATATTTTTAATTTTTAATTTTTTTCTTTTTCCATGATAAGCAGGTACTTTGCCAAAATTTTTTTTTAAACACAAAAGGAAAAAGAGCATTTGTCATGCAGATCCATTAGGCCAGAGCACTTCCCCCTGCCTCGCTGCTCTGCACAGAGAGACTCATGTCTCCCCACAGGACAGCAAGGGTGAATCAGAGTGTGGGCTGGGCTGTGAGTGAGCCAGGAAATCTCTCAGGCCAGTGAGGGATGCACAGTCATGGTTCAGGCAGAATAGGAGCCCAGGAGGCCCAGTTGAGACTTGTTTACCAGCTAATCTGCCCCCACAGCTCATCACCATGGGCCACTCTACCCAGGATCATCAGCAATATCTGGCTGTGGACGTGCTTAAACCCAGAGAAGTGCAGAGCAGGATGTTGTGCAATGACTGGATAAATCCAGAGCCCATGGCTGCTGCCTGTGGAACTAAACACATGAAAGAGAATTAGGCACAAATCCACAGTAGCCTCTTATTCCCCACACTGCCTTCTTGGTCTTGGCTTTTGGCCAAGTCATGGGGCAGGTCAAGCTCAAGGTTCCAAACCTTCTCTATCTGCCTCTGACTTCCTGAGTCCTGGCCCATCAAAACCCAATTGTCCTGAGGTCTCATTTCTGCAAAGCTCTGCTCTATGCTAGGTGATAAGGGCTGATTAAGAGAAAGTATTGCTTTGTATTTCTCTAATGCTTTTAAAGTATTTCCACCCAGATTATTATTACTATTATTATTTTGAGTCCTAGGACAAGAGAAACCCTCAGAGTAAATGCTCTATTTCCTACCACCTAGCTTATAAGAGAACTGCGTATGTATCAATTCTCTTCTATTTTTCCCCATCCTACAGTTTTTAGTAAAAAAATAAAATCTTTTTTATTTATTGCCCTTATACATTGAAAACACTGAATCCTAATCACTAGGCCACAGGGATGCTTCTTCTATGTTGAGTGTGTTTTATCAGGTGCCTGGCACACAGTGAATACTATAAATGACTAAATGGCAATAAAATTGCAAATGAATGCTAACAATGAAATTGTTCTATGGTCTTGCTACCCTAGCTGCAAGATACAGACTTTCTATAGAACTTAAAATGATTGCATCATGGCATTTCCAGCAAGTCCAGACAACTAATACTAATTGAAGATTTCCCTATTTGTTTTTAAAACATCTCTCTTTTTTAAAAAACATTAAACAAGCGAATTTCAACAAACACTATGATTAAAGAGCATTCTTGGCAACTTTAAGTAGTATGAAATAGGTGAAATATACATATATTTAATCTCTCCTCAATACCTTTAATTCTCATGATATTTCATCTTTGTCTTCTATTATCATAGAAATGATAACTCATTTTGATCAAGTGCTTACTATGGACCTGGTGCCGGCCACTCAACATACGATCTCATTTACTCTTCCCAGGGAACTCGATGAGGTAAGTTCTATTAATATCTCCCTTTAAAGACTCAGGAACTAAGGCTTCTACGCAACGTAAATGGCTTTCCCAGAGTCTCACAGTGAGAGAATGTAAAATCCATTCCTGGAAACTGAGTTCATCCTCATTCATGTCTTTGGTTGGTTTATTACAGAAGCTATGTACATTTCTTTCACTTACTGAATTTCAGGCAAAAGTAAATTCTTGATGATTTGCTTTAATCTTATTCAAATTCAACACATACAAATTTAATATTTACCATGTGTAATACATAATACTAGATGCTATAGTGCAGAAGACATTTGCATGTACAAGAAACTGTGTTCTTCCAGTCAGGACTTTCTACTCTAGAGATGATCTGGAGTTGGCATAAACATTATGTATACCACTGTAAGGCAAAACAAGATAAACTAAGGTAGAAACTGACATCTGTCGACATTCTACTATATGTCAGAAACTGTAGATACTTTATCTCATGATCTCACTTAATTTTCTGATTTTTATTGAGATGGAATAATTTGCTCAAGGTACACAGGTGGCAAGTGGATGAGTCTAGCTGTATTAGCCAGTGTTTATCAGAGAAATAGAACCAATAGGATATATTTATGTACAGCTATAAAGAAAGAAATATGCCATGAGGGATTAGCTGATGTGGTTATGGAATCTGAGAGGTCCTGTGATCTGCCATCAGCAAGCCAAGACACAACAAGGCTAGTGGTATAGCTCCAGTCCAAGCCCCAAGGCCAGAGAAACAGGAGAGCAAATGGTCTCAGTCCCAGTCTGAGTCCAGAGACCTGAGAACCAGGAGAAATCACTGACGTTCAAGTGCGGAAGAAGATGGATGTTCCAGCTCAAGCAGAGAAAAATTTGTCATTCCTCCACCTTTTTGCTTCATTCAGACGCTCAACAAATTGCATAATGCCCACCCATGTTGTGGAAGATGGATCTTCTTGACTCAGTGTACTGAATCAAATGCTAATATTGTCCAGAAACAGTCTCACAAAGACACCCAGAAATAATGTTTTACCAGTTCTCTGGGCATCCCTTAGCCCAGTCAAGCTGACCCCTAAAATTAATCATTATACAACACACCAAGGTGTTGGACTTTGGTCCTTAACACCTACCTTAGTTACAAATGAAGGTACAAATGAAGGGGCAAAATTGTATGCCTGATAAAAAGGCATACAATTATTATATACCATAATAATTTTTAAAAACCCACAAATTAAAGCATTACAAAGTTCAGCTTCCTTATGAGAAGGCATATATACCTGCATCTTTTTAAGAGAATGTCCACAAGCATGATTGGAAGACAGGTGGCATTTGGAAACATTGAAAGAAGTTAAGATTGACATGGGGTTTAAGCAGGGAGGGCATTTCAGTGGGGGGCGGGGAAGAGAATAACTCCCTGAGCAAAGGAAAGAAGCTGCACTTGGGTTGTGTGTTTGAAGACAGGTAAATAGTCTATGGAATAGAAACTAGGTTGTATGCAAAAGACCAGAGGAAAATGCTGGAGAGGGCGGGGTGGGGTTCCAAGGAGGAGGACTTTCTCTTGGCAGGAGATGGGCAGCTATTGAAAGTGTCAGTGTATGCAGGTCAGTGATGTAACTGGGATTGCTTCTTAGGAAGATTAACTTTATGAGCTTCAGTTGACTCATAGCTGATGCAAGTCTTGCTGGCCTGGCCCCCAAGCTGCCTTTTCTTAGCTTCTATTTCTCCCAAGCAGTGAAAGGAAGAAACCTCCAAGGACAAAACAAAACCAAGCAAACAAAACGTGGCTCAATGTCTTCCCCTCCTTCAAGAGTTTCTGCCTTCTTCCCTTAAAGACTACAGGAGCCATCCTCTCTCGGGGACAATAGTTCATGATATATATTTTAAAAAATTAGATCCGCTAGTAATAGGTAAGTACCGATTAAGATTAAAGGAATCAGAGCGAATTCTGCGGGAAGCACCGAAGGATGTGACGGCATCGCGGGGCGGGGCGCGGGGACTCCACGCGCTCCCCACTGGCCGGTTGAAGCCGTTGGCGGATGCAGAGAGGACAAGACTTAAAGCCGATCTTGGTGAGAGAATATTTAGCCATTTAGCTAAAAATGGCATTTTTTACATGCAACGCATGTGGTGAATCAGTGAAGAAAATACAAGCGGAAAAGCATGTGTCCGTTTGCAAAAACTGCGAATGCTTTTCTTGCACCGACTGTGGTAGAGATTTCTGGGGCGACGACTATAAGAGCCACCTGAAATGCACACGCGAAGATCAGAAGTACCCGCACGGCAGCAAAGGTCATGAAGGTAAAGCCTACCAGGGTGAGAGTAAGCAGCAGGCGTGGGTTCAGAAAATTAATGAATTAATGAACAGACCCAATGTCAGCCCCAAGGTCAGAGAACTTGCAGAACAAATTATTGCTTTTGACAACATTCCCAGGAAAAAGGCGAAGTTTCAGAGCTGGGTGAAGAGCGGCTTAAAAGTTCATAATGAATCCATTCTTGAGCAGGTGTGGACTCTCTTTTCGGAAGCTTCCAGCAGTGAGCTGCTCAGGAAGGGAAAAGCCCCCCAGGCTCTTAAGCGGACGGCAAATCCACGGGCGGAGACCTCCGCTAAGGTCCCACCTTCCAAAATGAGGGATGCCAGGGAAGAGCGAGCAGAGGCAAAGAAGAATAAAAGAGAAAGGAAGGAAAAACGGCGGAAGAATCGGAAAAAAGAAAAGAAAGACCTGAAATTAGAAAGCCACCAAGATAACGCAAAGAATCAAAAGCCTAAGAAACGCAAGAAGGGGCAGGAGGCTGACCTTGCAGCTGACCTTGAGGGCAGTGCCTCTGCCGGGAAGAAGAGCAAGAAGAAGAGTTTCAAGGGCCAGCCTGCAGGGGACGTGGAGCAGCGGGCCCCGGAGCTGGGGGCCAGGAAGAGAAAAATAATGGTGCCGGGGAAAGGAGGCAGAAGCTCGCAGAAACTGAAACAAATTCAAAGAAGGAAATGATGAGGTTGCAGGACGGTCCTAGGGTGGAGAAACGGAAGGCCACGTGGCTCCTGCAAAAGGTAAATTCAACTGGAAGGGAACATTGAAGCAATTCTGAACCTGGCCTCAGACAAGGAAACAGCAACCCAAAAGCTAAGGAAAAGAGTTTTAGCTCAGTATTACACGGTGAGGAAGGCACGTCACTGATCCAAGAGATTTCCTGGTCATCTTTAACAAGAAAATCAGCAAGAAACCCCACCTTTAAGTTACTGAAGGACAAAGTCAAGCTTCTGAAATAAAAATTTCTGTTTTAAACATTAAATCTGTTCTATTGATTTCTTTCAGTGCTGTTTAAAAAACGTGTAATGAATTATAACAACTCAAACTGTGCTTTCCAAAGCTGTTGTTTTTAAGGGGAAAAAATGTGGTTTTGGTAGAGCTTTTATAAAGAAAATACATTTCTGTTTTAAAAAAATAATTAAAAGAATGAGCACCAAATTACTAATTTTTAAAAATGGTAGTACTCGGTGCTTGTGAGGGTGTGTTGACAGAGACACGGCCCAGAGGGGAGGGTAAGTTGATAAACACTAAGAATTCTTTTTAGAGGAATCTCTTCAAAGAAAATTACCTAAGGTTAAGACAAAAATTTATACCCATAGATGTTCACTATGAAATTATTTAGAATTGTTAAAAATTTGAATTCTTTTAGAAGAAAGGTTAAGTAAAATAGGATATACTTGTATGATATGTTAAAAGTATGATAAAGTTTAACTCTTAAAAATAGTAATTTTGATTATTATATATATATATAATACTTGAAAACTTGAATCTCCTTTTCAAGTTGAGCATTGTAGGTAGTTAATATGTTCATTCTTTTCCTTTCTTTCCCTTCCCATGCCCTTTCCCTTTCTCCCCTCCCCGACCCTCTTCTCTTGTTAGAGACAAGGTCTTGTTCTGTTGCCCAGGCTGGAGGACAGTGGTGTGCTCATAGCTCACTGCAACCTCAAACTCTGGCCTCCTACCTCAGCCTCTCAAGTAGCTGAGACTACAAGCACATGCCTCCATGCCTAGCAGCTAATTTTTGTTTTAAGTTTTCAATTTTTTGTAGACATGGGGTCTTGCTATATTGCCCAGGCTGGTGTTGAACTCTTGGCCTCAAGTAATTCCCTCACCCCCACTGCCCCCATCCCTGTCTCAGCCTCCTAAAGGGCTGAGATTATAGGTGTGAGCCACTGTGCCTGGTTGGTTCATTGATTTCTTACATCAATCTCTTTCTGAAGATCTCCATCTTCCTGGATGTACTCCATTATTTGGGTACTGAAACGTGTCCATTCAGAGGATTACGAAAGCACTTTCCATGAGTGCATAGAAAATACACACTATTATTTTGAGTTGTGTTTTTTAAAATTACTATGAGAAAGTAATTGTGGGATACTAAGTAAGCAAAGCAAGAAAGTATGAGACACCATGATCTCAAATACCTAAAGATATAAAACTCATGCTTAGAAAAGACAGTAAAAGAGAATATCTCCCCAGTATTATATGGGGAGGATTTGGAGAGATCACCCTTCTGTGTATTTTTTTCCAGATTTAGCACATATTAATTTTATAAAGAGTATAAAGCTAAGAAAAATATATAGAATGGATCCAAATGTCCTGTTCCTGTGAAACACCAGCCTTCTCCTCCACCCCCAGAGAAATATTTTTCCTCCATATTCTCATGAAGAGGAGGGCCCCACCCTTCTCCCCCGTTTCTCTCCATGTGTTTCTGAGGTGGTGACAGATTTGTCAGCCTTTTACCTAGAACAGCTTTCACATCTTTGCTGCAAGAATTTCAAATAACCATGTTCTTCCACACCCAAGAGAACATCCTGAGCTAGAAATCACTGGGCTTAATGCTGCTGTACGAATAGTGCTTAGCATTTAACCAACTTCTCAGCAGTTTCAGAAAACTTAGGTGGCTGGCCCCAAGCCAAGGCAGACAGGGTTTATCATGAGGAAGCCAGTTGGCCCCTGTCCACCTAGCCCTCGCTTTCTTCCTGATGTTCATCTGTCAATGATCTCTTCAGGACCCAGGCCCAGTCCTGTCTGGATCCTACTGTCCAGGACAATGTACACTCCCTAGTAGACACTCTCCTTCCATGAAAGATGAAGCAAGGAGGACAACCAAAGAATCTGGGGGATGAGAAAGAGAGAAAGACCTAGAAGTTGTTACCATCCCCAGGAGATACCTAAGGAAGGGGCACAGCTTGAGTTTAATATACCAGTTGTAAGATGAGCTAAAGCAAGGCCTGGAGGGCAGAACATTGGCCTTTACATGGAGCAAGGATTTATTCATTCACTTAGTCATTCATTCAGCCCTCAGTAAGAAGCCACAGAGTGCCTACCGCATGCCCCATGCCGTGCCCGGCTGGGGGAAAGCTGTGAGCAGGGAGGCAGCTTCCTCTGTGCTATCATGGAGCAGCTCAGAGAACAGGGCAAGGCTGGGGAGATAGAGGCCATGGTAAAGCCTGCAGAGCAAAACCAAACCGGGATGAGGGGCTATGATGGCAGGAGAGGGCCGAGGGTGGAGTAGACTTGGGGGGTCAGCCTCTCTCAGTTTTGGCTCAGAATGAAGAGCTGAACCCAGTGTCCTGTCCTGATTCTGCTGGCCTTGGGCAGCCTCAACTGTGTGGCCTCAACTCATCTATTTATCCACTCCACTGTCAGACGCTGTGCTTGGCACTGAGACCACACTAATGAGGGCTGGGAAAGCCCACAGGCAGGGCTTTCAGGGGAAGGGATGCAGGCCTTAGCAGAAGAGCTCACAGTTTTATATCAGAAAAAAAAAGTGAAGGTGTCCAGGATTCACACCCTTTCTTGAAGGACCTAGAGAAGGGTATAGAAGCCCACAGAGAGGGCAGGCTCCCCTCAGGACAAGGAGGATTGCTCCTAGGAGCTGCTGCTGTGACAGATTCTTCCATGATGCCAAGTAAGGATAGTCCCAAAGTGGAGCAGTCACTCAGCGTCAGAGTCGGGCCACAGCTGGGCCAGAGGCTGAACGGTTGTTACCAGTCCAACAAGGCTCCTTCAGAAGGGGATGGAAAGGGTCTCAGCCTCTCCTTCTTGGCAAAAGGCAGGGGTCACTCATGTTGGCAGCATGTCAAAAATTAATTAAAATAGTTAAACAGACATGAGCCTTCACTGTGTCTTGGCAACAAGTCCTCCCTTCTTCCAGCTCTGTGTGGTTCCCAGAACTGCGAAGGGGGTGTGCGTGTGGGTGGTGGATGTTCCAGGCGGCTGGCCTGGTGAATCCAAAAATTTAGGGGTCGGGTGGCTCCTGTCAGCAGCTGGTTTGGGTGATGCCTCCTCTCTGTTGGATTCTTGTTCTCCTCACTCTGTGTCTCCAGGTTGGGCCCTGCTCTCACCCAGCAGACTCTGGCGTGCCTTCTGCACTCTGAAGATGGAGGGCAGCTCTTCATGCTGACTTCCTGGGGCCAGCCTCTGCTTTGAAGCTGCTGCCTTTGGCATTTGACAAAGTCAGCAATGAAAATTGTTTACATGGGCCTCAGGAATTTTGGCTCCCCAAAGGATTTTTTGATAGTCCACTATCTTGTTGCTGTTTTTCTTCTCTTTAAGAATCATGTAAAAATAACTTTGATTTTTCTCATTATAAAGGCATTCACGATTGATTGTTTTTTAAAAATAGAAGACAACTGAAAAGAAGAAAACTGAGACAGCTATATGTGCCCATATTTTGATATCTAAGTGTTGTTACACACTGAAAGCAACCAGTCCCCTTGGAGGAATTGCTGATTCCCAGGCATGGAAAGTACAAGATAAGTCTAGAACATCTTGTTGTGCCAAAAAAACAGGAAGTGCTCAAAAAAATGATGGAGCATGTCAAAAAGTCACAGGAACCAGCCTGAATGGGCTGTCATTGGCCAAACCTAGGACAATTTTGAGTATCAAGATAAATATGGACAGTAATGGGTTATAACCCATTGAATAAAATTCTACGTAAGACTCTATGAACCCAGGCATGGAGGGAGGCTGTGATCCAGCACTTTGGGAGGCTGAGGCAGGAGGATGGTTTGCAGGCATTTGAGACCAGCCTAAGCAATATACCAAGTCCCCATCTCTTAAAAAAAAAAATCCACAAAAATAAAAACAAACCCCTGTGTGTCTATCTTGATGATAAATAAAGGAGCATCTCTTCCTTACAATTATTAAACATGGAATGATTACATGAGCAAAATCACCATTTGGCAGCTATATGGTAAAAATTAAGCAAGATTCATCAGTGGTTTCTAAGTAGGAGGTGGAGAATAAGTCTGATAAAGGTCAGGAAACTAATAAAGCCTCAAAGAATCATCAAACAAATTAGTTCTTAGCTATATAAGGAGAAATATCACCATACTGTGGAAAAGCACACGTGGTAACTATGATAAAAGTTAGTAATCAGGGACGAAAAGAGTTATGTGTCTCTAGATGTGATACCTTCAGAAGAATACGTCATTTACCTAAGATTCTAGCTAATCACATAACCTAAATCAAATTATTATAGGGAAGCAGCAGACAGCCTGAACCAAAGGGCAGTCTATAAAATAACAGGTCTGTATTCTTAAAAATTATCAGCGTCATGAAAGACAAAAAAAGCCTGATGAACTCCTCCAGATTAAGATGACAAGAAGACGTGGCAATTAGATGCAATGTTGTCCTGAACTGGACCCTAGACAAGGCAAACATCAAGTTCCTGTAACAGAAATTGTGGGGACAGTTGATTAAGTAGGAATATGGTACATAGCTTAGATAAAAGTGTTGTATCTCTAGGATTGAACTTGGTAATAGTCCTATGAACTTGCTAATGGCACTGGGATTATGTAAGAGACTATCGTTGTTCTTAGGAAATACATATTGTAATATAAAGGGGTAAAAGGCAGGATGTACGTAAGCTACTCTCAAATGTGGCATAAAAAAGAATTATGTAAGCACAAATATAGAGAGAGAGCAGGGGCTTGAGTGAAATAATTCAAGGCAATCTGCTAAAGATTGGTGGGTCTGGACAAAGGGTGTACAGAGTTGTTTATGCTATTCTTGAAACATTTCTGTTAGGTGAGAAATTATTTCAAAATAATACACTTTGAAAAGAACAAAAGAACATTGGAGTTATCACATTTTAAAAGTTATTAAAACTCAGCTGTGGAAAAAAAACACCTGTAACTTTATTAACCTCAAGTATTTTATACTATGGTGGTTATTAATTCAGAATTATGTTCAAATAAAAGTAGAATCAGAATGAAGCCAAGTTTTTTTTTGTTTGTTTGTTTGCTCTTTTTAGAGACAGAGTCTCATTTTGTCATCCTCGGTAGAGTGCTGTGGCGTGACAGCTCACAGCAACCTCCAGCTCTTGGGCTTAGGTGATTCTCTTGCCTCGGCCTCCCGAGTAGCTGGGACTTCAGACGCCCGCCACAATGCCCAGCTATTTTTCTGTTGCAGTTTGGCTGGGGCTGGGTTTGAACCCACGACCCTTGGTATATGGGGTTGGCACCCTATTCACTGAGCCACAGGTACTGCCCTGAAGCCAAGTTTTGTTGGAGAAGCAAATGGCTTTTCTCTGTACACACACACATAATTTATGATCCATTGTAACTATTTACAGTATTTATCATTATTTTGTATTGTTCAATTATCTAAAACTGCCTTCATTTATTAAATCAATAGTTGGCAAATGCAAGTTGCTTCCGGTTTGTCTCATTCAATTAGCAAGTCTTCTGAGAATATGCTTATAGATAAATCTCTGAGCATAGCTAAGAATTTGTCTTTAGGATAAATTCCCAGACATGGAGTACCTCGGTCAAAGGGCAAGCCTGTTTTTAAGCTTTTGACATGCCTCAAAAATTTTCAAATTTCCCTCCAAAAGCTTATGCAAATATATTGCTTCATCAGTTTCATGTGAGTGCCGTATTTTCCTTCCCCTCACCTCCAATTGCATTGATTTTTTTTCATCTTTTGATCTCTGTCAAATGCAATGGTGGGAATGGTCTCTCCTTTGTGGTTCTAATCTGGAGTCTTTCATTACTAGTGAGAGTGAACTTGACCACTTGTGTTTCTTTTCTTTCCAATTATGGCTAATAATGTATTTCATCAAATCTGGGAACACATTGGTTATAAGATACATCACAATTATTTTATTTACCATTAAAGAAAAAAAATACATCCCAATTCCCTGAGATGTTGAAAAATATACATTTAGAATCTGTGAAATAAGTACTTTAAAAAAATGCCTAGGAGAGCTGTGGTCTGACTGCTCAGATTCAGGTCAGGAGATGAGGCTGCCTGGGGCCCGGTGTGATTGGGTAAGTTGCTTCACCTTCCAGTATTATTAGAAAAGCCCTCTGGGATTTTTCAGAACCTAAGAGGCATTATTAAGACAAAGATAATAATACCTTTCCCGACCAATTTGTTTTTCCCTTTCACTAATGGTCACTGAGAGCTCCTTCTACGTCACCCGCAGCATCTGCCCGTGAGGAGTTTACAACTCAAGGGGAAGACAAATAATTGTCCTGCCTGTGGAAGTCAAGCAAGACTGAGGGCAAGGGGGTGGGCATGGGGGCGAAGAGGGAAAGAGAGAACTTGATCTTGTGGGATTTATTCATTCAGCAAATATTCATCCTCTACTATGTACCTGAGATCATGTTAGGTGCTGAGGTTGAGTGGGTATTTTTGAGGCATACTGGGGAAGGGACATTCCAGGTAGAGGGAACAGTGGGGACAGTAAGGCAAAGGATGAGGGCTTTGGAGGTATGTTTGGAAGACAGGAGTGGTCCATAGGATGTGGGAAGCTGCAGAAGGCAAAGTACAGATGGGATATAATTAACCCTGTTTGGTTGAGGAGGCAGGGAGGCTCAGGGCGTGCAATATTCTAGGGCCCCACAGCTAACAAGTGCTGAATCGTGTTGGATTTGTCTGTTTGTGTATTTGGCCCTCTACTCCCTCCCCCACAATGAGCTCCTTAAGAGAAGAAAGCACCATCTTTTATCCTAAGTGCCTAGCATAGTGAGGCCCCACTGTGGGCATTGCCATACATGTTTGCTGAATATGTGAGACAAATGACAATTCCCCTCCTGTAGCCCAAAGGGCTGGATGAGTCCTGGCTCCCAGAACTGTTTACAACATTTCTGTGCATGTGTTTCCTAGAGGCATGTCGTGCCCAGTCCCTGGATTGTGCAAGGAGGTGGGTGGCTTCACTGGTCTAACCACTCTAAACTGGAACCCTGCTAGCCTCTGAGAAGACAACCGGACTGGAAGGACAGGGGGTGGCTCCTGTGACTTCAGGGCCAGCACAGGTGGGCCTGTTCCTGGAACCACTCCTTCCTGCTGCGATTTTCCTGGAGCGGAGCTCTAGGGAGCGGATCTGGTCATTTAGGCAAATCTTGTTTCCAAGGCAATCTGCTTAATGAGGAGGGTGAACGCAGGCTTTATGAACTGTAGAAGGCTGAGCAAACTGGAGGGATTGCAGCTAATCTCACAGGGAGAGAGTTCTAACAGGGACTCTGCAATTGCATCCTCTGCTCTCTGCTTCCATTTCACAGATGAGGATGGTGAAGCCCAAGGGGAGAAGGGATTTGGCTGGACTTAGCCAGTGGCAAGGTGACGCAGGAAAGGTACCAAACTGGTAAAATGCTTGTGTATGTTGGTAGCCAAAGGGGTCAGATCTCAGCTTTACCAATTTATTAGCTGAGGGAAGTTCAGGCAAATGAACTGCTCTAAGAATTAGATTCTTCATCTGTAGAGTGGAATAATGGTAATTATTTTAAGGGTTGTTGTAAAGATTGAATTAGATAAAAGAGTGGCTGGGAAGACCTCTACATCTACCTGGAATATAGAAGGTGATGAATAAATGCTAGGATTTATTATGTTACTATTATTATTATCGTTTTATGTGTTAAACAAAATGCCAATTACTGCATGTGTGGGGTGAGAGGTGTCAAGGAGCGAGCAGGTGGTAGTAGAGAGGCCTAAAATGAAACAAACCTGGGCTCTGCTCTCAAGGTATGGACTGGAGAGGTCGGAGATATAAGGGGAGAAGAAAGAGGAGCTATTCCTGTAAGAGGGACACAACTAATGTGAAATTCATTGTGGAATTCATTTTGGGAGATCAAGGAGTCGTTTGGAAACCTGAGTAGATCCAGACCAGTCCAGCCTCTCCTGGGATTTACATAAAACCCCACAGGAGGACAAAGCCTCCATAGCCACCACCCCTAGTTCTGATGCAGATGCCCCATTCCCAACCTGGGGATGGAGGACCTAATGGGCCGTGTGGGGGGAAGTGAGGGAACCAGGGCTTTCCCCAGCTCCACACGCTGTCACCAGTTCTCTTTTTGAAAACAGAAATGAGCTTCATTGTGCAGAGCAGCGGGCACTCACAGAAGAATCAGACCACGGCAACACCTTGTTTCTGCCCCTGTGAGGGGCCAGATGATGTTTGTGCAACGACTGGAGATAAGGCTTCAACCAGGAGGCCTGAGGGGGCGGGTGTCCGGCAGCGGACAGTGTCAAGGTCAGACAGCATCAAAGTCAGAGAGGCCCCTGGACACAAATGTGGTTTTCTAAAAGTAGCAACAAAAGTGGGACTCACGATCAAGAGAGCAGAGAGGGAAAAGGGTTCAGCCAGGCTGTGACCCAATCACTTTGTAGACTCGGTCTAATTTAGTCTGTACCAGAATCGCATTTTACAGATGAAGACACTTACACAGAATGGGTAAGAAACCTGCCCAGGTAATTGATAGTGTGTCCAAACTTAAACTGATACCCAGAAATTAACACATGGCGAGGAAAGAGCAGGGGGTGTCTGGGCGGATCCTTATGATCCAATAAACTGGAATATTGAGAAACAAAATGCATATAGTCCACTGGAATACCATTTACCCTTCAAAACCCAACTTAAATAGGACTCCTGCCTGGTTGATCACCCCAACTGCAACGATAGTTCCCAGCCCAAACTTCTCTCTCTCTCTGTTTCCCCTTTCTTTTTTCTACTTTGTTGCCCTGGGTAGACTACTGGGGCATCATCATAGCTCTAAGCAACCTCAGTCTCTCTCTCTCTCTCTCTCTCTCTTTCTCTCTCTCTCCTTGTTTCTTTTTTCCATTTTGCTGCCCTCAGTAGAGTGCCCTGACATCATCATAGTTTACAGCAACCTCAGTTTCTTGGGCTCAAGTGATCCTCTGGCCTCAGCCTCACGAGCACCTGGGACTATAGGTGCTCCCCACAACACCTGGCTTTCTAGCCCACATTTCTTTAACCAAGTTTTTTTAATGTTGTTTTTATTAGGCTACAGCTCCTACATTCTGACCTAACTGCCTACCTTGTCAGCAAGCATTCTCAGAGAGGAGAGGGGCTGCACAGAAACAAATGGGTTCGTAAAGGAGAGGGCAGGGCACCAGGCAGAAAGAGCAAGGGATATTGAGTCAGAAAAACCTGAATTCAAATCCTAGCCCCACCACCTGCTTGCTGTGTGGTAGTGTGCCCTTACTTAATTCCATTTTCTCATCTTAAAAACAGGAGATTAATTTCCTTCTTACAAGCTGTTCTGAAGTATTTTAGAGACAAAGTACTTAATGTTCTGATATGGAACCTCCTTTCCCCTGGCTGTGTGTTTCCATGTGGAGGGACATCAATGCATGTGATGCTCCTAGCTTCTTTCTGGTCCTGTGCTCAAGCTTCCCCAAGAAGGAGTGATTTGCCTCACTGACAAACTGGGAGTGGAAAATGGGGATGTGTACATCTGTCCCCTATCCATTTTTCCCTGGGGATCCAGCTGCCACCAGAGGCACATGTTCTCTTGCTTTTTGATGCCTTAAGGTTTTCAGCAGAGGCTCACTGCAGCATTCCCCCCACCGTCAGGACCAGGGGGATTGGTCAGGCTGATTTGGTGAGCAGCGAAAGGAAGCTCAATATTGCCATAAATCCAAGTCGTGCTCCCCAATACTGGCTCTGCAGTTTTGATTGTCACCTGTCACAGGCCTCTATTATCCTACATGGTTCAGAACTGCATGGGGAATGCATGAAGGTGGTGTGTTACCCAACCAAACCAGGTTTGTTTGAGTGGGACCCATTTTGAATGGGGTCCGTTTGTCTGTGTGCAATGGAAAGCCAAACACCGAAGATACAGGAGGCAGGTTCAAATCTCCCTCCCTGAGCTGGGGATTGAAGCAGGTTTTATAGTGAAAGGATAATGAGGGGTGACCTGATCAGACCTTTAATGGGGTGCTACCAGGAGCTGTGCTCCAACTGCATCCTGCCATGGGGTGATGTCAGGCTCCACTGATTGGTTCCTGGATCCTGACATGCACTGTTCACTTCTTAATTTAGTTCCCACTGCTCCTTGGTTCTGGCACTTAGGTTATGCCTTTAGTTGCATGCTTTGTTCATCCTGACATGCTTAGGTTTTACAGTCTTCAACCTGGGGGCCATGACAACTGAAAACCAACTCACTATGGCCTTCAACCTGGGGGGCCATGACAACTGAAAACCACTCACTATGGCCTTCAGCTTGGGGGGCCATGACAACTGAAAACCACTCACTATGGCCTTCAACCTGGGGGCCATGACAACTGAAAACCAACTCACTATGGCCTTCAGCTTGGGGGGCCATGACAACTGAAAACAACTCACTATGGCCTTCAACCTGGGGGCCATGACAACTGAAAACCAACTCACTATGGCCTTCAACCTGGGGGGCCATGACAACTGAAAAACAACTCACTATGGCCTTCAGCCTGGGGGGCCATGACAACTGAAAACCAACTCACTATGGCCTTCAGCCTGGGGGGCCATGACAACTGAAAAACAACTCACTATGGCCTTCAACCTGGGGGGCCATGACAACTGAAAAACAACTCATGGCCTTCAACCGGGGGGGCCATGACAACTGGAAAACCAACTCACTATGGCCTTCAGTTGGGGGGCCATGACAACTGAAAACCAACTCACTATGGCCTTCAGCCTGGGGGGCCATGACAACTGAAAACCAACTCACTATGGCCTTCAACCTGGGGGGCCATGACAACTGAAAACCAACTCACTATGGCCTTCAGCCTGGGGGGCCATGACAACTGAAAAACAACTCACTATGGCCTTCAGCCTGGGGGGCCATGACAACTGAAAACCAACTCACTATGGCCTTCAGCCTGGGGGGCCATGACAACTGAAAACCAACTCACTATGGCCTTCAGCCTGGGGGACCATGACAACTGAAAACCAACTCACTGTGGCCTTCAGCCTGGGGGGCCATGACAACTGAAAACCAACTCACTGTGGCCTTCAGCCTGGGGGACCATGACAATTGAAAACCAACTCACTATGGCCTTCAGCCTGGGGGGCCATGACAACTGAAAAACCAACTCACTATGGCCTTCAGCCTGGGGGGCCATGACAACTGAAAACCAACTCACTATGGCCTTCAGCCTGGGGGACCATGACAACTGAAAAACAACTCACTATGGCCTTCAGCCTGGGGGGCCATGACAACTGAAAACCAACTCACTGTGGCCTTCAGCCTGGGGGGCCATGACAACTGAAAAACCAACTCACTATGGCCTTCAGCCTGGGGGGCCATGACAACTGAAAAACCACTCACTATGGCCTTCAGCCTGGGGGGCCATGACAACTGAAAAACAACTCACAACTTTGTTACATAAAAGTTGAATTCAGGTTGGTCTGATATGGTTACAGTGGTGGATATCATTTAGAAACCTCTCATCACAACATATCTAACATCAAGTGTTGAAAAAACAGGAACTATTATTATATAATTTGCACCAAAGATAAACTTCTTGCACTGCTAGTAACAATCCTGTCTCTTCCAGGTCCTCTCTTAGACAGCTCCCTCACAGCACCCTACACACACCGAGCTGCTGTTCCCTCCCACAACTGCCTGGACTTTTTCTGGTCATGTTGACCTGAGCTCAGACATCAGCACATGCCTTGTTGGGACACTTTCTTGATTAAGCACTGCCGCAGAAGAGAAAACCTCCTTTTCCAAGAAGTAAGATACATGTTGTCTTTGCTGGAAGCTTCTTATAGTATATTCTTGGCTCCTTTTTGGTCTTAAATGTATGGTCTCTCATGAATATATGAAGTATTCTGCCTGCTTTCCTGTTAATGTGAAAACATAGAGGTGATAGAAGGGTTAATTTCCAGAAATCAAGGGTGCTTCCCTGCTCATCACCACTGTTTTATAAAAAAGTGAGATTGAGGGCAGTGCCTGTGGCTCAAACGAGTCAGGTGCTGGCCCTATATGCCAGAGGTGGCGGGTTTAACCCAGCCCCTGCCAAAAAAGAAAAAAAAAATGAGATCCAGCCCAAGCAGGCATCCTAATGACTGATTAACCAGCAGGAGAACTATGGAACAGTGGGATTAAATACACACAGGTGTGCACCTGCACACCCTCTCTATACGCCCCAACATAATGAACTATGTACATCAAAAGACAGGGATGAAATCTATTGCAACATTTATGTGGTTGAGGGATGATAAGTCAGCTTTACCTTGTTCTTAAGAAATTTTAAGATATTTGCTTTTACAAATTTTTTACAATGGGCATGTTTCAACTTAAAAATCAAAAGAAAAAGTGATTAAAAATAAAACTCCTCTAAAAAATATATATGATGTTGAGAGAAGCAGAATAATTCCTACATCCTTCAATAATACTTCCTGGGTATCTACTATGGACAAGGCAGTGTGCCATTCACTTTGCCATATGCAAAATGTGATCCCTCTCACGAAAGGGCTGAGACAACATTGACAACCACCTGCTGCCTTTGTAAGTTGCAGAGGCTGAGCTAGGATGATTTGCCAGGACAGGAGGTGACTGAGATATAGTCTCTGTTCAGCTCAGTGAATTTGTATTGAGATCTATGGGCCAGGCCCTGTCCTAGATGATAAATAGTTAAATCCATAGAGACTGAAAGAAATGTGGTGGCTACCAGGGCTTGGAGGAGGGAAAACTGGAGACTCACTGCTTAGTGGTGTAGAAGTTATTTGGGGGGAGGTGATGCAAGTGCTTTAGAACTAGAGTTAGTGGTTGCACAACACCGTGAATGTACTAAATAAATGCCACTGTGTCGTATGCTTTAAAGTGATTAATTTTATGTTATATAAGTTTTGTCTCAATAAACGGAGAAAACTTGATCTGTGTAAATCCGTCTCTCTCCTGAGTCCCCTAACCATTCTGAGTTTTAGTCCATATTCACCATCTGTGCTTCTTTGCCCCCCGTACACTCCTGAACCTCCTATAATCCAGTTTTTCTCTCTCCATCATGTGCTTGAGAATATATCCTGTTAAAAGCTGCTAATAACGGCACAATTATCCAATGCAATGAGTGCTTTTCAATTCATATAACAGTATACATTCAACTGCACCCTGGGCAGCTCCGGCTGGATGTCCAGTCCTGGATACCTAACTTTTCACCTGTGGAATGAACAACGACCATTCTCTTGGACTGTTGTGAGAATTAAGGGTAATGGTGTGCCGAACCGTGCTTAACAACCAGCTCTGAGGACAGAGGACTTCTGATTTGTAGACTTTACTAATTTCCTTGTACAAATATTCCCACTAGGGCTAATTTCAAAGTACCAAAGTATAGTATCATTGACATGGAATTGGAAAGGTTTTATCAAGGTTTATTGGAATAAACCTCATAAAGCATTTGCACCATACAGATACAACAGAAATTGCCTGAACCTAGATAATAGTTTAGGGTAGTAAGATAATAATAATTAGGAACGGATGAGTTTTTATTGCATTTGTTTTTAATGTAATTTCTTTAATTGTGAGTTTGCATAATTTATTTTGAAGGGATTGCTGTGTTTAGTGACTGGCTTGCAAAATTCTTGAAAATGTATTAATGAGCTCTTGCAAACCAGTCCAAGCTGGCTCCATGTACTGTTGAATGAGGTAAACTCACACCAGGCTTAGGAGAGAATGCAATCCACATAACGAGCTGGATAAATGGCAGCCACTGTGAGCCTTGTCATTTATTTTAATATGTGATTTATGATTGTGGTAGAGAAGTCAGGAAAGGTACACTTTAAAAGCCCCCTAATGACTGCAGGTTCACTTTATGTAGCTGAGGAACATGCACTTGCGGTGCACCTATGCAAGGTGCTGTACTCATAAAAATACTGTGCTGGGTGTAAATTTAGAACTGAGACCTTGAAAGGAACTAAAAACGTTGGGTTACAAAGTTTATAGCAATTTTGATTTATTGTGGTTCGTATGTGGTAGCAGAAAGTTTTATTGTTATTTTAGAGTGTACGTCTTCTATTTATTTATAAAGACAGTTGAACAGCCCCAGGCAGGTTCTTCAGGAGGTAGCCAGAAGAAGGCCTTGTTAGCTATCAGAGGAGATGACAGCTCCGTGGGTGTTTAGCTCTGGAAGACCTTCCAGTGGGACCAGACATGGTGGTGGTAGACAGTGATACTAATGATTCTGACCCTGTGTAGGTCTAGGCTAATGTGTGTGTTTATGTCTTTATTTCTAATAAAATAAATTTTTAAAAGGAAAAACAAAAATTAAAGATAGAAAAAAACTTACAGAATAAGGGTACAAAGAAAAATATTTGTATACAGCTATAAATGTGTTTGTCTTTTAAGCTAAGTATAATTACAAAGAAGTCAAAAAGGTTTTTAAAAAGTTAAGATTATAGAGTAAAACACTTGTAGGAAGATAAGGTTATGATTGAAGAAAGAAAATTTTAAAAATAAAATTTTAAAGCCTAAGTGTACAGTGTTTATAAGTTGATAGCAGTGTATAATAACGTCCTTGACCTTCACATTAACTTGTAATCACTCACTGGCTGACTCAGGGCAACTTCCAGTCCTGTAAGCGCCATTCATGGTAAGTGCCCTATACAGATGTACCACTTTTTAAATCTTTTATGCTGTTTTTTTACTGTACCTTTTCTGTTTAGACATCTTTAAATACATGAACATTTGTCATTGCATTACAGTTGCTTACAGTATTCAGTACAGTAACCTGCTGTACAGGTGTGCAGCCCTAGAGCAGTAGGCTACATCATATAGGCTAAGTGTGTATGCAGTAGGCTGTACTATCTGGGTTTGTGTAAGGACCACTCGATGATGTCTACATGATGATGAAATCACCTAATGACACATTTCTCATAGCGTATGCATCTCTTTCGTCAAGCAATTTATGACTGTGTGCATGTATCTGTGCAAAATATGGAATGTTCTTTCATGTGTATGTGTGTGTACCTATATTGAATGGATAGAATATCACTGCCCTCCAGATCTCACTCTGTTTCTCATTTATTTCCCATAACACTGTTTCTGTGGTGTGCATTATTGGACATATTTGTATCTGTCATGGCCAGGCAGGAAAAAGATAGGTGCACATATATGACATACTTGGGGAATTATTAAAAGAACTATTTACAAAGGTGTGGGCAGGGTTAGGAAATGCATCCAGTGATGTCGAGGTGCCCAGAGCTAGGTGACCTAGCTGTGCCCTAAACCTGAAAGGGGCAGACTCAGTTGACAGAGCCACTTGGGAAGAGCAGCCTCACAGGAGCCATCACCTCTCCCCAGAAGAGGGCCTTCCTCCCTGGTAGGAAGGGAGAATGGGGTATAAGTACTCCAGCTTCCCTTTCCTATCACCTTCTGGATCTCCCCATAGTGCCTCCCACTGGCCAAACCCAATCAGAAGTCCAGAGAGCCCAATAAGGGAAGCTCCCCACAGAGGAGCCTCTAGGGACCCAGAGCTGGGCTGAGAGAAGCAGCAGATCCAGGGGTGCAAATGGAAGCCCTCCAACACAGTATTGCAGGACATGAATCAAACATATTAGGTCAATGTTGATGGGGGGACAGAAAGGGAGTGAGGACGTGGAATGTAAAGGAAGACACTAAAACAAAATTTGTTAGCACTAATGTTGAGGGTAATCATGTCTTAGATGGAGGAGTGTAATTAACTCCACTCTCAACTCTGAATCTGAAAGGGAAAGCACATCTGATATTTGCTAGAAAAGCAGCAACGGCATAAAGAAGTCTCTGGAAAACACCCTTTCCCCCTGTACTGTTTGTGTTGTAATCCAGACCTTCCCATCTGAACTCAGAGCTGGAGAGAGAATTGATTCCCTGTGTGAAAGAATGGGTTGGCCACAGGAAGGGGCCTAGGCCGAGGACTGTTAGATGAAAAACAAAAGCAGAAATGTGTGTGTGGGCCATGGAATGGGTCTCAGGAGTGTTTTTAAAATTCTGTATTTATCAAGAAAGAGGAAGAGAAGGCATGTAAGCCATTAGGAAGGGATGATATTTTTCTTTTAAAAGCAGAAATGTACCTACACTCAAAGAAAAATAAATGGCAGGCAATACGCCACAATGTCAATGACAGTTGTCTTCGAGTATGGATTTAGTGTTGTTTTTTATTTATTTTATTTGCTTTCCTGTATTTTCTAATTGTTATAAAGTAAACCTGAGTTATTTATTCAGTAAGAAAGGATTTAAGAAAAAGGTAGCAATGTCTTTGAAAAACCTTAATAGCTGAGAAGAATTGGAACTGATGATGCGTCAAGATCATGCCTCTTTTCTTCTCTCTGCCACATTTTTCCCCTCTCTATCTCTCCTTCCTTCTCTGTGTCTAGGTTCTGGACATGACTCACCTGCTCTCTGGAACTGACTCATTGAGTAACTGGAATGGAAAGTCAGGGAGATGGGTGGCACCCGTAATTCAGTGGGTAGGGTGCTGGCCACATACACTGAAGCTGGGGGGCTCAAATCCAGCCTGAGCCAGCTAAAAACAACAACAACAACTGAAACAACAACAAAAATAGCTGGGCATTGAGGCAGGCACCTATAGTCCCAACTACTTGGGAGGCTGAGACAAGAGGATCGCTTAAGCCCAAGAGTTTGAGGTTGCTGTGAGCTGTGACACCATGACACTCTACCTAGGGTGACATAGTGAGACTCTGTCTCAAAAAGAAAAAAAAAAGTCAGGGAGATGACCTGAGCTTGGCTGAAAACAAGAGGGTCATCCTAATGATTCAATTATAATCACTACTTGGGAACATTCTCTACCTTGAAGGTTGATCTGAACAGGGATCAAAACATAACCCTTCTTGGAATTTGGTACTTACATTAGTTTCATAGGGCTACCATAACAAATTGCCACAAACCAGGTGGCTTACAAAAACATTTATTGTCTCATGGTTAAGGTGGCCAGAAGTCAGAATTCAAGGTGTTGGCAGGGTTTGTCCCTTCTGGAGGTGCTGGGGGAGAATCTGCTCTTGCCCTTCTCCTGCCTCCTGGCATTTGTGAGCCGTCAGCAGCATCCTTGGCTCAGAGGTGTGTCCCTCTAATCTCTCTGCCTCTGTGGCACCTGGCCTTCCTTCCTGCTCTTTGCCTGTCTCCAAGCCTCCCTCTCCATGTGAGGACTAGTCTTTGGATTTAGGCCCCATCCTAATCCAGTATGACCTTCTTTAACTTGATTACATTAGCAAAGATCATATTTCCAAATAAGGTCACGTTTATAGATCCTGGGCACTAGGACTTTAACATTTCTTTTGGGAGAACACAATTCAACATGTAACGGTAGCATCTATCAAAAACTTAGACTTTCCGCTAACAGAAAAAAATTCATACTTAGGAATTTTCCTGATGAATTGATCTTGAATATTTTGAAATTCCTTGTCGAAGTATAACATAATAAAGGGAAGCCCAAAAGCCTAAGTGACAACTCAGCTCCATGAGTTGTCATAAAGCAACCAGCTGTGTGGTCAGAGCAAAAATTGGAGTGTTACCTCTCCTGCAGGAGCCTTCCCCTGTTCTCTCCCTGGATCCTCACCTCTAAAGCCATAACATGTGCTTATTCTACTTTTCAACTTTATAGATGTGGAATAATACAGAGTCTACTCTTTTGTTGCTGGCTTCTTTTGCTCAATACTATATTAATGAGACTCATCCATGTCATGTATGTAGCTTGTTTAATTCTAACCACTGTATAGATTCCATTATTTGACTATTCCATATTTCCTCTACTGTTGATGGATATTTTGGTTGTTTCTGTTCTGTTTCTTGCTACTATAAACAGTACTGCTATTTAATAGTTTCATGCATGTCTTATGACGGACATATATACATACTTCTGTTGAGTATATACTTAGGAGTAGAACTCACTGTTCGCTCAGGTGTAGTAGATACTGCCAAAGAGTTTTTGAAAGTAGTGGCCTCAAATTATACTTTCACCACCAGTGTGTGAATGTTCTAGTTGCTCTATATCATCACCAATACTTGATATTGTCTTTTTTATTATAACCAATCTAGTGGATGTGGATATCTTTTAAGACAAAATATTCAATTCATCATTGTTCACAAAAGCAAATAAAACAGAACAAAATTGAAAGTGATTTAATGACATGAAAAGATGCTTGTGATAAGTTATAAAACTCTATAAACTGATTTTTGTGTGTGTGTGTGTGTGTGTGCGTGTGTTTTAAAGCAGTCAGACAGAGTGGTATGCGCCTGTAGTCCCAGCTACTTGGGAAGCTAAGGTTGGAGGATCTCTTGAGCTCAGGAATTTGAGTCCAGCCTGGGCAACATAAGGAGACCTTCTTGAAAAACTAAATAAATAAATGAAAATATCTCAAAAAGAAAATAAGATATCATTCATATGTGAAAGCTAAAAAACATTGATCTCATAGGGGTGTCCAAACTTTTGGCTTCTCTGGGTTACATTGGAAGAAGAGTTGTCTTGGGCCACACATTCAATAAATACACAAATACTAACCAAAGCTGGTGAGAGGAAAAAAAAAAAGAAAAACCTAGCTGGGCCTTGTGGCAGGTGCCTATAATCCCAGCTATTTGGGAGGCTAAGGATCACTTGAGCCCAAAAGTTTGAGGTTGCTGTGAGCTGTGGTGCTACAGCACTCAACCCAAAGGCAACTGAGTGAGACTCTTATTCAAAAAAAAATTTAAAAAGAATAGTGGCGTGAGCTAGAAGCCTATTTCTTCAGTCTCAGAGAGACAATGACTTGAAGCATGGTGGCAGCAGTGGAGATAAGAGAAAAGTGAGTAGATTCAAGACAAAATTTGGAGGCTGTACTACCAGGGCTGCGGTTCATGAAGAGAGAGAGGAATCAAGGATAATTATTTATGACCTGTGCTACTGGGTGATGGTGTCTCTAACTGAAATGGGGGAAGAAGGGAGGGATAGGCTTAAGGGAGAAAATCAGGAGTTTTAAGTATGTTGCATTATGATGAACTTTAACATGATTATTAAGACATCCTGGGGGAGACGTCAACAAGCTAACTGGATACTGAGCCTGAACAGGGAGAGATTGGAGCTGGAGATTAAAACTTTGGAGGTAGCAACATATGGATAGTATTTGCAGCCATGGGCCCAGAGGAAAGCCTAGAGATGGTGTGGCTGGACAAGAGAAGCAAGCCCAAGACCAATCCCGGCATTCTTCAACATTTATAAATTGATCCAAAAAAAAAAAAAAGACAACGTAGTGGTAAAGGAGACTGAGAAGGAGCTTGATGTTCTGTAAAGGAAAAACTCAAAGTATCTATCCAGTGTTCCAGAAGCCCATGCTGAAAGTGTTAGAGGAAGAGAATAATCAACTCTGTCAGTTACTTTTGAGAATTTGAGCTCGATGAGACTTTTGGTTTATGGCTTTGATCCCATTATTTGTTATGGGTTTATTGAGGTTTTTTTTTTATTTCTTCAGGTTCAATCCTGGTAAGTTTCACGTGTCCAGGAATTTACCCATTTCTTTTAGGATGTTTGAATTTGTTGGTATATAGTTGTAATAGTCTCTAATCACTCTTCATATTTGTGTGGTCTGGGTTGTGAAATGATGCTTCTCAAAATCCTGGGTCTAATGCCCAGACCTTTCAGGTGCTACACAAATAGCCCTGGGTATGTCACTTAAACTCATATTTCTCCCATCTGTTCAATGGGAAAATTGCAGAGTGGAGAGAATGATATCAGTCTCACAGAGTTATTGTAAAGGTGGGATAAAATACTAAGTATGAAAATGTAGTGCTTTGTTGTGTTTAGACATTTATACTCTACTCTTGATATATTTGACATGTACCCTTGCAATATGCACAATAGGTGAGGTGAAGGCTATGTTAACCAGTTTGATGTAAGCATTCCAAACTGTATATAAAATCGGCACATTGTACTCCGTAAATGCAGTAATGTACACAGTTATGATCTAATAAAAATAAATAAATAAATGTAGTGCTTTGAAAACTGGGGCTTACCACGGTTAGGGTTCTTGTGAGCAGATGACAGAGAATCCATCAGCCTCCAGCTCTCTGAGACACCTGGCGCATTGTCCCCTGAAATTTTACTTGCAAAATCAATTCAAATTGGCTTCCATACAGACACTTCCTCATGAACTGAAAGTCAGCCAAAAGACGCAGAACAAAGAGCCGCAGTAATTGTCAGCATCTCAAACAACAAGGCCATGTTTACCAGAGATGCTGGTTTTAGGATCAGCCACCTCGAAAGAGGTCTTTATGTATTGGTTGGGAAGTTCTACTGGGCAGAATTTTAATGACATTTCCCAGGGAAATAAAATTGAAAGCCTTTGCCAGCTCCCCATTAGATTTCATTTCCCTTCCAGCCTGGGCTGTAGGGAGGCTGCACAGACATTGGTGGTGGTTGGGGGAAGCAATGGTCTCCCTTGTCTTACTCTCTGGGTGGACGTCACCTTCATGCTAGTCATCACCATTATCACTGCAGCATCAATTTATTGAATCCAGGTACTTCCTTTTGGTGGAACGCTTTCCCGACTCTTCACCACTAAGACATAGGGTCAAGGATTGTTCCCTTTTTACAAAGAAGGTCATTAGATAGCACCCACATTCCATCAGCCAGGAAAAATCAGAGTAGGAATTCCAAGTGAAGCCTTTGTGTTCCAAATTGTAAGCTCAAATCACTCATTTATACCTCCTCCCACGGGGAGGTGAGTTGGGCTCTTAAAGGTTACCAGAGGCAGATCCCTGCAGGCAATCTTCAGTTCTGGGAGTTGTTGAAATACCAGCTTTCGGCTGACTCAGCTCAAGGAAGGTGATTCTGAGTCCTCTGGCTGCACACGTGTGCACACATATGCATACACACCTCCTTAAGACATGCATGAAGAGCTGCTTAAGCTTGAGCATCCTTTATTTCTCCATAAGCACCTCCCCAAATTCCCTAGTTGGGGGCTTTGTCCCCAGACAGTATGGAGCATTTGATTGGGTGGAGTGTGTTCTTCTTAAGTCACAGAACCATTTGCACAACACTCTTTGGGCTGTTTGGTAAGAGGAGGTCTCATGATGAAGCTGGCACTTAGAACTTTATGAGTGTCTCTCCAGTACAGAATCAGGGGACCAAAACATTTAGTGGAGAAGCCAAATGGTCCTATGTTCAAATGCTGCCTCTGTCACTTACAACCATGTGATCTTGGACACTGGTGATAAGACTAAGATAATTAGATTTTTACTGGGTTCCAGACCCTATTCTGAGCAACTTCCCAGGAATTTGCTTATGAAGCAACCAACTCTTAGATAGATTCTTTTATTATCATCTCCATTTCACAGACCAGGCAGCCACAGCACACCTCGCCTATGGTCATATGGATATTATCAAGAGGAAAAACCGGAATCCAGGTTTGATGACGAGGCCAGAGTCCACCTCTCTGCCCCCACTCAGTCCGGCTTTTGGCTGGCCTTGATCTACCAAATGCAGGTGATCTATGCTGTCTGCAGAGGTGAGCACAGAGCCACACCTACATCAGCACGTGAGGATCCCTGACCCTCCTTCAACTTCACCACTTTACTGGAAGTCATCTCTTTTAAAATGCAAATCAGACAGAAGCTGTGGGCTCCAGATTGTAGTACATTTGGGTAAATTGGTGCATCTTTTGAGATTCTATGTATTCATGTCCTGTGGCTGCTATAACAGAATACCACACCCTGGATGTCCTCAAAAAACTGAGACTTATTCTCTCACAGTTCTGGAGACAGGAAGTCTGAAATCGAGGTGTTGGCAGAGCTCTGTGCTCTTGCAGTCCCTGGGGAAGACTCTTCCTTCTCTGCCTCTCCTTCTCTCTATTGCTGCCGACAACCTTTGGCATTCCGTGGTTTGCAGCAATGTAACTCTAGCCTCTGCCTCCATTTTCACGTGGCACCCTCCCCCCATGTGTTTGTGCCTGAACTTCCCCCTTATTATAAAGATGCCCGTCACTGGATTAGGGTCTATCTACATCAGTCCACTGTGACCTCATCTTAACGTGCTTATATCTGCAGAGATCCTGATCCCAGATGAGGTCCCATGCTGAGGTTCCACGTGGCCATGAATTGTCAGGGGACACTGTTCAATCCAGAGGAAAGGTGACAACTGAGTGAGAAGCAGGGGAGGTGGTGCTGGCAGGAAGGAGAAGCCATCTCCTCTCTCCTTGGTTCTGTCCAGGCAGCGGCCTCTGTGCCTGGGCGGCACTCTACTTCTGAAGGCATTTCATCTCTTCCCGTGTCCATCTTACTATCCACAAAATGACAGGGTTGATCTTTAAGGCCACATCTACCATGAAGGTCTCTCATTTCCTAGGGAAGGAAGAAAGCAGAATGACAGGGCTTGCCGGGTCACAGCAGTCTGGAAGGCAACACCCCAGCAAAGTCCCATCACAGCAGGTCTCCCCTTCTAGGTCCCCCGAAATCAACAAATGGCTCTTCCAACGCCATGTCAGTATTTGCACTGGCCGATCTGATGGGCACTGGGTGGTACGTCTAGTCCCTGGCCCAGGTGACATCACAGCTGACAGCCTTCCAGAAGCAAGGAATGCAAAGCTTCAAAAGGAATAGTTAGAATTACAAAGAGATGGGGACTTGGTCTGAAGAGGAAGGGTAAGGAGGAGCAGCACAGTGATTGTGGGGCAGCTCAGCATGTGAGAACCTCTGTGAGATTTGGAGCAGGTTAAATGCTGGATCCCCGACAAGGGGCTTCGCGTGTACCTCAGGACAGGATGGCATTAGACTTATGTTACCGCATTCAGTCCTCAAAACAATGAAAGGGGAAATAGTCTCATTTAAAAGTTATGAAAACTAAGGTTCAGAGAATGATTTGCTGAGGGCTGCACTGTTAGTAAATAGCAGAGCCAGGAATCCAAAGTCAAGTCAGTCTGATTCCAAGCCCGGGTCAGAGCAGAGTTGGGTGTGAAGGTCTGTGTAGGGCTCAGGCTTTGTCTTTTGTTTTTGGCACTGGGCCCCCTCCTCTCAGTCCTCAGAGCACCCACTGCGATGGCCTCCGTGCCTCTGGTCTCAGGGCGGTGGGGCGTCTCATCTTCCTTCCCTCCTCTGTGTGAGCACAGTCAGCTGTTTGTCCTGGAGCCAAGGACAGTGATCAAGGGCTCAGACTCATTTTGCTTTCTGAGTAGGGAGGTGGCCTTGCTCTGTGGAAACCATCAATTCAAAGCAGTGAATTTAGCTGCCCTCCCTAGCTGGTGGCGGGGGAGGTGGGCAGGGTCCTGTCAGCCAGAGGATGAAGGCTCAGCTCCAAAAGGGCTTTTGTCTGGGGCCAGGCCTCAGGCCAGAGTGACATTCTTCGGTGGAGGCTGCCAGGCCACCTCCGAGTATGGCACCTGAAGGGCAGGGAGGGAAAGAGGGTGAGAGCCCCGCTTTCACGCAGAGACCGGAGGGCCTGGAGGGTGGACGGCGCTGTGTGGGGCCACTGGGGCACTGAGGCCGTGCCAGCAGTCACTGTAGGCTTAAGAAGAGATGCCATGGCCCACACTGCCCAGAGATGCGGACTGTTAATGTTTCAGCTTGTTATATCTGATAAAAAAAATCCAAGAAGATGAAGGCAATCCACCCCTTGTAGGACTGGTTTCCTATTTTAAAAAATGAAGATTGTAGACCTCACCAATGGACTGATGTTAGGAGTGTCCTGTTGTGACTGCCCACACAGTGGGTGTGCTGCTGTTGGCAGTGGGCGCTACTGGTGCCCATGCTGACCTCCTTCGCAGGTGGGTGTAGCAGTGCCTGGATGCCATGTATGTCACCTGTAGATGTTCACAGCCGCCCTTCCTCTGGGTAACTGCCCTCAACCATTGGGAGCTTGCTTTCCTGGAAGGCTACACCCCACTTTTCCCCCAGTCCCAGTGACTTGCAGCCAGTGAATAATGGCCTTAAGGAGGCAGCAAGTCCTAGGAGCAATCCCCACCCTGGAGCCCCCCACGAGGTTCGGCAGAGCCCACAACCTTCCTTGGCATCTCCCTCTCCTGTCCCACTTCCTTTACTCCTTTCCTTTGAAAAACCCCGCATTTGGTTCTATTTCTAGAAACCCTGATCTCAGATATCCTTTCATTAATTCATTTCGGTGAGCGTTATTGAGCATGTCCCATGTTCCAGACACATTTATATGTATGGAGAACATAGCAGTGAATCAAATCGACGTGGCTTTGGCCTCAGTGAGCTTACAGTGGGAGGATGCAAGCGCAAATAAAAATATAATTGTAATTAGCATTGTGTGTTAAAAGTCTGG
Source organism: Galago senegalensis (assembly GCA_963575145.1). Lineage (NCBI taxonomy): Eukaryota > Metazoa > Chordata > Mammalia > Primates > Galagidae > Galago > Galago senegalensis. The sequence goes on from CAUYTI010080184.1 coordinate 31,990, forward strand.
AGCTATGGGTAGGTATGACTGGGGAGTTTCAGTAATTAACCTGGACTCAGCTCTACATTTATCCTGCTCCCCTCTGATGTCTGATGCTGGAGCTGAGACTCTGCAAACTACTTTTCTAGATGCCCTTGCTAGCTGTCTTTGTGCTGGTGCTGCTGAGAGAAGCCACCAGCAGGAGCCTGGAGGGCCGGAGGAGGGGAGAAGAAACTCGCTTCCTTCCTGCGTTCCCCTTTTCTTGTAACTTCATGCAGCCCTGCAGGGCCCCTCGTAGCAATAGCTGGCTCAGTCCCCAGCACCTGCCCTGAGCTGCCTCTTCAGGATGTATCAGCAGTTGCTCTGGGCTCCGAGGTTCTGGAAACTTCTCCTCTTTCATTTATTTTCTAGTCCTAGGATTGGCAGCTTCCTCCTGCCATTGTTATCCCTGAGTTACTTTAACCTTCTCAGTGTTAAATTCTCTGGGGCGAAATAACTGGCGTCATCTCTGTTGTCTCACCTGGACTCTGAGCCACGCATGGAGTGTCCAGCCTGGACCTGTGGGGCAGCAAAGGCCTCTCTGAGAACATGCATTTATAACTCAGACCTGCAGGGCCGCTCAGAGGTATTTGGGGGGAAGGTGTTTGGAAGACACAGAAAATAGAAGGAAGTGCAAAATCAAAGCCTCTGAACAGGAACAGAGAAGGTGCATACGGCCCAAGTGAGTCTCATTATGAGCAAGGGTCTCATTATGCTGGATCCGGAAAGACAGGAAGCCATTAAAGAACGCTAAGCTGGAATATGTCACAAATAGCTGGATTACAGTGAGCATAACAGGTGGTCACCTTCCCATTACTGGAAAATCTTTCTCAAGTCGAATAGCTTTTGTCTTATAAGGCAGATCATGCCACTAAACATGTGTCATATATAACTCTGGGAGAGTTAAATGAGATGATATGTACGAAGCCCCCAGCACAGTCCCTGCTGTCTAGTAGGCCCTTAAAGATTACCATTATTTTAATTGTTAGCAGGCAGGGGTGGGAGACCTGCAGGCTTAGGGCCACATGTGGCCTCCTGGATCTTTGAGTTTGGCTTTTTGATTAAATGCAAATTTATGGAACAAATCCTTTTAACAAAGGGATTTGTTTTGTGATGTTAGGATTTGGTGGAGGGGCTGCACTTGGGGATCTGGAGGGCCACAGGTGGCCTGGAGGCCGTGGCGCCCCTACCCCTGCAGGATTCTATTCTAGGGCTTCTTGCTGGCCCCTGGGTCTATTCCTACAGCTCAACCCCCAGCACTTCTCCCAGTGCTGGGTCCTCTTTCGGCTTCAGCAACACCCCAATCGACTGGGTGTCTGTTGCCTTGTTGAGTAGCTCCAAATGTTGATGCTTATTTATCTCCCTCACTCCTTGACAGTTTTCCTGACATGGCAACTGCCTCAGACGGAAGCTCACTGTGCTTGACAGGATTCAAGGAGCACATGTTTCCAAGCTTTGGCTTAAACAAGGACACAGGAAGCAAATTTCCATGTGGTGTCATTTTCTGTCATCCTGTGATTACTCACCATGGCTGCTTCCCCTCTCCACCTCCTCTGGACCCACCCGGCACATGAAGAGAAAAACGGACAGTGACTTGGATGGTAAACAGCATTCTCTGGCTCCCCGCAGGGCTGGGCTTTGGGAGTCAGCTGCCAGCCATTTGTGGAAACTGGATATTTTGTGCTGCAAAAGCTCATCACCCTGTGGTCATCCCTCACTGGGGGTCTTTCTCTTATTCATTCATTCAACATTTATTCATTTGACATTTACCCTTTTTTGTTTTTGAGACAGAGTTTCAGTCACCCTGGGGTTAAGTGCTAATGGTGTCATAGCTCACAGAAACTTCAAATTCTTGGGTTCAAGTGATCCTGTTGCCTCAGCTTCCTGAGTAGCTGGGACTAGAGGCACCTGCTACAACGCCCAGCTAGTTTTTTCTATTTTTAGTAGAGATGGGGTCTTGCTCTTGCTCAGGTTGGTCTCAAACTCTTGAGCTCAGCTTTCCAGAGTGCTGGGATTACAGGCATGAACCACAGTGCCCAGCATTCACCCACCTTTGACCGATACTGTGCTGAGCCCTGCGCATGTATGATCTCATGCTCTCTGAACAACCACGAGGCTGTTACTATCTTCATGCCACCAATGAGTGATTGAGAGTACAGGTTACCCAAGTAACTCATCTGTTGTTGCACAAGCAGAGTCTAGATTCAGAGCCACAGGTGTGACTTTCATACCAGTGTTTAACCAGAATGTTGGGGGTTTTTTGCACTTTTTGGCCAGGGCTGGGCTTGAACCCGTCACCTTTGGCATATGGTGGGGCCAGTGCCCTACCCCTTCGAGCTACAGGCGCCGTCCCAGAATGCTGTTTTTATTCTGCAGAAGATCATGTGTTGGATAGCAGTTCCCAGCTGTTTCACTTTCTTTCCCAGCAGCAAGTCTTGTGTGTGTATGGGGGGGGGGTGGACAGAAAGGGGTCAGGGTGAGGTGGACAGAGGTGTATGGTTAGGAACTTGCTTACCATCACACAGCTACAAAAAGCCGGGTCTCAGCTCAGGGTCAAGCTCATTGTAAAGAACCTAAAGCCTGTGCCTTTTCTTCACTGTGCCAGGCTGCACCACCCAGTTAGCAATTGTACTCACCTGGTCAGGCGATCCTTTAAGTCATTGCAGTCACCTGTGGGCCTCCTTTAGTGCCTCCTTTCTTTCTGAAAGGAAAATCTCATCATCTCACTTTCCTCCTCTAACATTTTCAAGGCACACCTTCACAGTAATCTTACTAAAACTAAACTCTGACCGTGGTGTATCCCTCCTAGGGTCCAGTCATCCTAACCCAACACCAAAGCCCCAGGCCATCTTTCCAGCTTCTCTCTCCATTGCCTGCTGCCCTCTCCTCTGAGTCCCCAAATGCTGATGACATCTCAGTTCTTCCCTTACCTGGCCAGCTTCTACTCATCCTTCCAGGCTGGGTTTATCACTAAATTCATAGTAATTACTGGAGAAAAAAATTAAGAAGCAGTCACTGCATTGGAGGCTTTGTGTGGAAGTACAAAAGTCCATCTCCTTTGCCTGGGCCATGTGGAGCCTGTGCGGCGATCCTATTTCCCGGAACTCCCCGGGGGCAGGTGGAACCGGTTATCGAGGGAAGCGCCAGTTCCTGGCACCCAGGACTTCCGAGCGGCTTGTGCGTGTTGTCCACCGTGCACTCTCAGTGAATGCTTCCTACAGCCGTAACTGGCAGCCTTCTATTTGCTTTACAGAGACGTCAAGGTAGGAAAAGCATTGCTTAGCCATTTATCCACTAAAATATATGTTTTTGAAGCCTGGCCTGGCCCTGTGTGAGTCTTACAGCTCGGACAAAAGAGTTATGAGCACAGACAGCACAGATGGGCTCAAGAGAAGCAGCCCTGAACTTGGAGTCAGGAGATTGGGTTTCCAGGCTGGCTCTGCCCTGCCAGTCTCCTCCATTTGGGTTCAATTCTAAGGGTTTCTTGGCTCCCACCCTGTGTGCTTCAGGCCCCTGGTCCCAGGCTGGTCTTCTTAACCCACATGAGTTACAGATGGAACTCCAAGTAATTAGCTTCTTCAGTTTAACTCCAGAGCTCTCCTCAGGTCAACCATTTTGGGTCTGGCACAGTCCCATTCTCTGGCTCTGGCCTTAATAGTGAGACGTGGAAAATGGGAAGAAATATTAAAACCCTAAGTTCTAATGGATGCCCCCGATATTAAGCCATGTCTTGCTGGGTTGGGCAGTGTGGGTGGGCACACACAGGCCACAGTTCCCTGCTTCAGGGTCTTATGGGTAAAAAGACAATGCCTTAGGTCAGTTTTTCCCTGGAAGCCAGCCCTGAGCCAGGGCTTTGAGTGTCAGTGATTCATTCAGGATGTGCTCCCAGGAAAAAGTGAGAAGGGAAGTGGGGGAGGCAGGAGAGGGAAGGGAGGGGCGGCAGGCAAGGGCGTGACTGACACCACAGGGAGCTCTGAGCATAAATGACACTTTAGAGCTTGTTCCAGTTGAAGGAAAAGAACTGTCCCCATGCCTCCCTGTCCTGGAGTGCAATGCCATGAAGAAGGCTATAGGTGTGATTGGTGAGCAGCAGTGTCTACAGAAGTGGGGTGGGCGCAGGCAAGAAGCCGGCCAGAGGTGGGTTCTGGGTGCAGTATTACCCCTGGGCCCTCCAAGGAATTTCTACTCAGTTGACCTCTTTATTACAAGAGGTGATCCCCAGGAAGGCTGCCACAAGTCAGACAGGGGAGGCTTTACTTCACCGATATGTCTTTGGTCAGATCCAAATTGTTGACCCATCTCCCATCTGAATCCCAGGTTCTTGCGGACCCAGATGGCTCCTCTGCCATTTCAATATCAGCCCGAACTTAGTCTGATCTGCAGCAAAACCCAAACAACACAAAGACACAGCTGATACACACAAATACAAATGATTTTTGCAGAATCTGGCTTTGGTTTTTTTTTTTTCCTGGATATCAGCACATCTGCTTCTCTCAAAGCCTTGGTAATCAGCGTGGATTCTAAGGCAGGGCCTTCCAAGGGTCTTTGTGGGTTGTTTTGAAAGATGCTGCTCACTTCCTCCCTCACGGCAGCTCCCCTCCTCCTACTGTCAGTGGCCCATGGACGGGATCCTGATTAAGCATCAGAGGAGGCATGGCAGCTTAGGCATGGACACCTTTTAAGTTAAAAATGTCTTATGCATAGCCTGCTAGAATTTAACTTTTAAATGTGGAAGTACAATCTGTAATTTGCTCACCGAACACATACAAAATAAACAACAATGCACAGAATTTTATACCAATGATTCTCAAACAGGACAATTCCCCCCCCCCCCACGACGGGGGGGGGGGGCATGTGTCAACACCTGGAGACATTTTTGGTTGTTATAAGGGGCAGGTGTGCAATTGACATCTCATGAGGAGAGTCCTGGGTGTTGGTAAACACCCCACAGTGCAGAGGCCAGCCCCCCCCACAATGAATTACCCTGCCCCGAATGTCAATAGTGGTGAGGCTGAAAAACCGGATCTGCACTGTTTTATTTTGGTGTGAATTTTGCGTTGGCTCCCTACAGCTAGGCCTGTTTTCAATAGCTTTGAACTTTCAAAATCCCAATGTGAAGTATTTTTGAGCACCAATTCAGAGTGAGATGCTGTTCCAGAGGCTCTAGTCACAACTCGTCAGTTTTACTACAGCAGAACCAGTGGCTTGCTCAGTAATGAATTCCCTGCATCTGAGTTTTCCAAGTCCCAGCATCAGGACCATGCTTGGGGTTCAGGGCTCTGTGGTAGCCATCCTGAAATTCTTTTTTTTTTTTTCTGGACAGAGTCTCACTCACTCTGTCACCCTGGGTAGAGTGCTGTGACGTCATAGCTCACAGCAACCTTAAACTCTTGGGCCCACATAATCCTCTTGCCTCAGCCCGAATGAGGTGCCCGCCACAATGCCCGACTAGTTTTTCTATTATTATACAGATGGGTTTTGCTCTTGTACAACCTGGGCTCAAACTTCTGAGCTCAAGCAATCCACCTGCCTCGGCCTTCCAGAATGGTGGGATCACACGTGCACCCAGCCGGTCCTGACATTTTTAATAATTTAGTATTTGAACTTGTATTTTGATAGGAAAGCCTGAAGTGACCATGAACCTGGTGTAGGGCTTGGTACCTGGTTCAAGTGTGGTTCCACCTCCTGCCCACCCCACCTGGCAGGAATGCGTTCTCAGCTGCCCATTCCTCAACCACAGCCCAGTGACCACTGCTGTCCTTCACCTGGCAGGGGCTGGCAGTGAGGACAGTTGAGGGGATGTGTGCACCCCGTGAACCAAGTCAGGAGCAGGCCCCACGTGCCTTGGGGAGGGCTGCACTCTCCCCAGAATCACTCCCATGCCTGCTGGAGGATGCCATTAGATAGCAACAGCCACCATATGGGTCGAGAGAGAGACATGGCAGAAAAGAAAAGCTTTTCTCCCTGCTTTCATTCAGCACTGGCTCCCACAAATTACATAGCTGGCCTCACCCAGAGCAGAGAGCTACTGCTCTCACTACTGCTCTTTCCAAGCAAAACCTTCCTAGTGGAGTTCTGAGGCTCCCTCTTACTCAGCAGTGGTGAAGTCTTCCACAGCAGGGCACAGACAGACCTTTCAGAGGGGGCTTCAGCCCAGACCACTGACATAACTAACATATTACCAAAGACTGAAATTTGTGTCTCACAAAATTCATACATTGAAATTCTCACTCCCAAGGTGAGGATGTTAGGAGATGGGGCCTGTGGGAGGTGATGAGGTCATGGGGTGGAGCCCTCATAAATAAGGTTAGTGCCCTTATAAAAGAAACTCCAAAGAACGCCCTCTCTCACCCCTTCCATCCCCTGAGGACACAGTGAGAAAGTGCCTGAACCAGGAAACAGGCCTCATCAGACACCACATCTGTCGTCCCCTGGATCTAGGACGTCCAGCCTCAAACTGTGAGAAATGAGTTTCTGTGGTTTATAAGCCATGAGACTATGGAATTCTGTGAAGAGCCAAATGGACTAAGACACATATTACTGAACCACTTAATACTAACATTATTAGGGAAAAAAGAAAAGTTATAGCAATAATGGCAGATTTCTCTTTCACAGTTGGGGATAAGCAGGCAGCTCATCCTTGTCCTACCAAGCTTCTGGCTCTCCCTCCCTCACTGCCATTGGCAAGTCTGGACAGGGCCTTGGGCGCTCTGGGGAGAACTTTCTTGCAAGCCACTTGGTGGGACAACTAAGGATCAACAGCAGGGACTGACTTCGCCAAGCTCCGAGGAGCAGCTGTGTTTTGTGCCTGTCTGCTAATTGTGTTTGTGTATGGGAGAATGTCAGCTCCTATTTGCTTTCATTATGACATTCCTCCTGGTGGTGAGGTTGTGTGGGGACAGACAGTGTTTACCCTCCTGAGTCAGTGGAGGCCGTGGATGTTTGCCAAAGATCCTGATGAGTGTGGAATGGCTGCTCGGCTTTGATCATGTCACTGGTGGGCTACGGTCTTAAGTGTCTTTTATAGACTAAGTTTCTGAGGCTCAGGAAGAGGTTAGGAAGTTCAATTCCTGGTCATGTGACTAGTGACTAGAAGAGCCAAAACTTGAATTCCAGCCTGGGCAACATAGCTGGGAGGATGACTTGAGCCCAGAAGTTCAAGGCTACAGTGAACTATGAGCATGCCACTGCACTCTCCAGCCTGGGAGACAGAGTGAGACCCTATTTAAAAAAAAAAAAAAGTGAGCTCAGACCTAGAACTCAGGATGAGTGTGTGCCTCTGTGTTTCTCTAATCCTATCAACCATCCCAGCTGGCCTCTACCCCCCTAGTGTACACTGTCAATGACCAGGAGGACTCCAAAGAGTAATCCCAGTTCCTCCTGCTCAGGCCCCACAAGTCCATCCTGGAGACAGTGGGGACTGAAGCCCACCTCATGCCTTGGTCTGACGTCACCCAGGGGAATGGGTGGTTTAATCAAATCCACTTGCCCACCAGGGGCGCCCTTTTTGAATTCACACAAAGGCTCTGAGTAGAACAGCAACTGTCAAGGGTACATCAGGATCATTGGTTTTACCTTCTTTGACTCCCTACTGGTTACTATCAACCCTCAGGTGCCCAGGACCACCCACACCCAGCAGAACACTCTTACAAAGAAACCACACCCTTGACCCTTAGGCCAATAGACTAAAAGTGTGGCCCAACAGCCATGGGTTAGAATAAACTGGGTGGTTGCTAAAAATGCAAAATCTTAGGCCCCATCTAGATACACAGGTGCTCTGTGGGCTGGACCTGGTAATCTGCATTTGAACAAGTACCCAGGGCATTATTCTGCCCTCCAAAGTTTTAGCAAATCTCCTCAGTGTTTCTTGCTGACCTCTCTGTTCTGGCTCTGACCTATCACTGCGCAGTTCCAAGCTAATTCTTGACTCTGTGACTGACCCTTCTGTGTCCCCCTTCAATCTGCCATACTAGGTGGGTGCTGGGTCTGGCCAGCCTCGGGTTTTCCCCCAGACTCTCCCCACAGCTGGTGCCTTCCCCACTGGGTGCTGCTGGCTCTGGGATGATGCAATTCCTTAGCTGAATGCTCAAACCCTTGCTCTTGTCTGCCCAATCCTTGGCTCCCATTCACACCTCTGGAACTTCTCTTCCAAGGCCCCTTGGGCCGGGCTGGCCAAAGTCCTGGTCATAGAAAGACTTGGTCTCCATACATCTACCTCTCTGTTTTTGTGCCAGTATCATACTGTTTTAATCACTATCGATTTATAGTATAGTCTGAGGTCTGGTAGCAAGATTCCTCCTGCTTTGTTTTTATTCCTGAGTAATGCCTTTGCTGTTCAAGGTTTTTTCTGATTCCATATAAAACGAAGTATTATTTTCTCAAGATCTTTAAAGTATGGCAGTGGAGCTTTAATGAGGATTGCATTAAAATTATTAAAATTGCTTTGGGTAATATGAACATTTTAACAATGTTGATTCTTCCCAGCCATGAGCATGGTATATTTTTCCATTTGTTAACATTTTCAGTTTTTTCTTTCCTTAGGGTTTCATAGTTCTCTTTATAGAGATCTTGCACATCC
>CAUYTI010080186.1:0-56081 GCA_963575145.1 Galago senegalensis
TGTGGCGGGCGCCTGTGGTCCCAGCTACTTGGGAGGCAGAGGCAAGAGACTCGCTTGAGCCCAGGAGTTGGAGGTTGCTGTGAGCTGTAATGCCACGGCACCCTACCCAGGGGGACAGCTTGAGGCTCTGTCTCAAAAAAATAAAAAAAAAAGTTCTGTAACTTCAACTACATAAGGGGAAAAATGCAAAATGGACAAAAGGTAAATGGTTTAGACAGCTTGGAAATGTCTGCATGCCTGGACCGCTCGTGGCAATTCTGAATGTGTTTATTAAGCACTTACTACCTCCAGGTACAAAGAGGAAGGAATATTAGTTTACTCCATTTGCCAATATTTGATTTTTCTGACATACAGAAAGGATATTTCACACGGCATACCCTAGCAGTTGCAGTCTCCAAGTCACTATCAACTAGAAACCACTCAAAACATGTTGACAGAAATCCCTGAATCTTTAAGCTTCTTGGATGCAGCAACTGTTTTTCCCCAAAGGCTTTTATTGTGTAGGCAGGTTCTACTGAGAGCCATGGCAAGCAGAGTTTTTTTCACACCACAGGGGAATGGCTTCTCTGAGGGGCAACAGCTAAGGTAGAGAATGGGGGGGCAGAGAGAGCAGAGAAAAAAGATACTTTTTTTTTTTTTAAACTAAGTCAAAGGCTCAGGTTAATCATCTGCCTCTGCTACTTGAATATCAACTTCATTCATAAGAACCAAAGCTGCATGAGAATTCCTGTACTGTGGATACTTTTTCCCCAGTACAACAGACTAAAACCCAGCACAGGGGAAGCATTCAGCATCTATTAGATTCATGGGCGAATGAATGAATGAATGAATGACATAAAGTTCTGTTTATCCACCTGGTATGATACTACTGCTGGCAGACCCAGTGAGTGAATTAAAGGATGATGCATGTAGTGCTTGGTTACCTATAAACCAATATTACTGGAGAGCAAGGACCAGCATGAAATGAAGGCAATCTCACAACCACCTTGGCATCAAATGATCATCACTGACTCTAAGGCAAATTTCAAGCCCTTTTCTTGGATAAACCCACCGTATCTGTCCTCGGGTACTAGATATGCCAGATTATTCATTTTGAGAAATAACTGTACCCAAATAAACCCAGCATACTTGAGCCATGCTGGTTCAACAGAGAAGAAACAGTTTCCATATGAGCTTTTTTTGTAACACGTTTTGTGGCATGAGATTTCGGGTGACCCTCAGATCTCACGATTTCACCATATATAATGAAGACTGCTTCCCAACTCGTCCAAAACATTTTGTAGTTGCTGTGAAGTATTTAAAAAATTTGGCTGAGCAAGTTTCTCCCCTTCATCCATGGATAAAAGCATATGGGCAATGTTTAACTGTAAGGTCCTCAGGCTGGAGCTAAGCAATGACTTTATCATATTCTATATGCAGGAGATGGACTGTTTCTGCATATGCCTGCTTGGTGTTGATATGAATGAGTGGATGATTTTATGTTGTATGTGTCCACATGAAGACATAAACATATCCTGGAGAACACCTGAGTTCAATGGCTAGAAGACGTGCTGAGACCATCCAGGCCTCTCCCTCCTCCCTACCACATGCCTACGCATTTTTGCACTGTCCTGAATGAGGAAAACAAGCCGGGACGTGTGCAGAGAGGGCCGATTCCTTCCACTCCACTCGAGACAACAGCTCAGGGGAGGAATATGAAACTCTTGAATGACTTTCCATAATTCATCATCCTAGGATAGAGGAGAAAAACATCCCACCACCTCTCCCTAACCCCACTCTGAACACACGCTGACTCATTTCATTTCTCTGGTTTTGTAGAGTAACAGTTCTGGGAGTCTTAACAGGAATAGGTAGTTTTTTCCTTAAACTTTTTAAGCCTTTATTACAGAAGAGAAACCTAAACACTCAAAAATGTCATTCAAGGACAGCAGTGCCAACAATGCCACCCTGAAGCCTGGGTTACAGTCATGAGCGTTTCTGTCACTGTCCCAGTGAAAAGACGTTAAGTGACTGGTGCAAAGGAAAGCCTTCGGTGAGACTCTGTGGGCTGGAAAGTCTCAGAGCACAACACCGTAACCTGGGAGTAGGGCAGACCGGTATCCCTTTAAGGTGCTCCTGCTCTGAGTGCTGGTCTGGGCACAGCCATTTGGCTCTATCTGCTCTTTGCTCATAGGCCAGAGGGAAGAGGCTCAGCTGGGGAACAACTTCATGCCCCCAAGAGAAGCTAAGAGTGAGCCCCAACTCACTGTCATGGGGAGGTTAAGTGAGATCAGTGCCTCCGTCGCCAGAGAAAGGCTGAAGACAGTCTGTGCAGCTGCTGCAGCTGTGAGTCTGCTGCAGACTCAGACCAGAGGTGGGTCAGACCAGAGCCAGAGTCGACCTCGAAGCTTGATTTTATTTATTCTTGGCAAGTCCAAACTTCCTGGTTCTAAGAGGAAGGGGTGGAGGGAGGAGGGTTAAAAGTCTCATAAAAAGGCTCCAAAGGCTTCTTGGACACCAAAGAGCTCTTACAAAACTACATTTTGATGAGCTACATGTAAATGAAACAGAAACATATGGATTTCATTTCCTTCATAATACACAGGGGTTTCAGAACCAAGAGATGGGGGAGTACTTGCCGAGATGAGCCTGGGCTCTGGTGGAAATGTTAAAGGGTTGGGGGCAGGCTTCAGACATTTGCTAAACCTAAATTAAGGCTAGGACAACCCCTCGCCCTCACTCCCTTTCCTCTATGGGCCTCTGGTATCCACCAGCCAACCTTAGATGTTAGTCAAAGCAAGGACTCTATACCTAAATCTGATAAGCGCTGGGCTATGTGCCTTCTCTGATGATGTTTGAGGACTAGAACAGTTTCTGAAGCCAACCCCCAATTACTGGATGCTTTGCTGGCTGCTGGGAGTTCTGAAGCAGAATATAGAAAGTTCTGTTTCCAAGATTCCACTGAAGGGAATCCAGGCAGGGCTTTCCTAAGAGGTGAATATTCAATATGCTGCAGAAAACACAGAATCCTTCTTTTGAGTCCCTGCTAATTTGAAGGTTTTTGTGGCACCACATCGTGAAGCCTTGACTCTACCACGAGGAGCTCAACCTCAGGGACATCCCTGGGCTGTGGGCAGACATCCCCATTGTGTACCAGTGATCTTGAGCTCTGCCTTTCCACGGGAGTGTTTATTAAGCTAATGAATGATGAAGGGGTAATAACGCAGCTAGGAGTAAATGAGGTTTCTGAAGTGAGCCACCAAGAGGGTCAATCATTCAACACCTGTTTTGGCTAAAAATTAAATGGACCGTTTTAACATTACATGTCCAAAAAGCAGCATGCCCCAGTCAAGAAAAGAGATTAACTACTGCCCCCGCCCACCGCACTCCCACAAAAACAAAAAAAACAAAACAAAAAAAACGCCCAAAGCAGCCAAGCAGATGCTGGTAAAGATGACATATGGAAAACAGGCAAGTGTTCCAAAGTCATGAGAACTGATGAGAGAGAACTTTTAAAGGAGCCAGAAAAGGAAGAAAATGGTACAGAAAATGGCACCTGCCCCATGCAAAGCACAAAGCTGGCCGTCAAGGGGACGTCACACATCACAAGAACCATTTTCTTTTGATAGGTCAAATGGCTGGTGGCCTATCTCTTCTCACCTCCAGACATAACTACAATCACTTTCTGCTGATAATAATGTTAAGCTTAATTAGACAGAGGTTGCACTTGAACATTTCCTTCCTTATAGCTAAAGTGATGCCATTATTTTTCATTTAACTGTAGAATAAGGGGTGCTCTGTTCCTGAAGCCCAGGGATTGCTAATGTAACAATGGTGAATGCAGCGGCAGTGCATGACTTCAATTTTCATGATTACTATTAATGAGGGTTCTGTCAAATGGATAGAATGGGCTCTTTTCTTCTCTATCAGCCAGCAAAGGCCACTTTCCCCCAGAGAAGTTGCATGGCAGGAAGGAAGGGTGAGCCAAGCTGCAGTGTCTGTTGGAGGCCTGGGTTCAAAGTCCAATCCTGGAAGCCCAAAGCTCAAGTCTCTGTGCATAGAACAGCCACTTACCTGAGATCACACTTCCTTAAAAATCAGGTGAGGACAAACGGACAGTGATACAGCAAGGACACTCCCGGTACCCAGCAAGGATGGCATCCCAGAACAGCCAAACATTTCCTAATGTGTTTTTCACTTAAAGATCGAAACAAGGGTTTGGAAACAGTACTACAAGTCCCAAGACTGGATAAATAGAAATTTGGGGCATGCATTTAAATAAGAAACAGGTACATTTCACCACTGACTGCACATTCTGCAGCTAACCTGCCCCTCTTCGGGAGCCAAGTACCACGTTTCAACCATCTTTGCACTTCAGTGCCATATTTGATACTGCCCCAAGCATTGTGTTTCCACTTATCCCAAACTGTATGTCTCCATAGAGCTGCACAATCAATGGGTGATTTGCTAGCCTTTATAACAATTTTGTGGATCTGTGCATTATTTTTTATTTAAAAAACAACAACAAAGTCTGATCTGCCTCTAAATCCAGTTTCTTCCAGATCCTGGGCCCTGGCTGCCTGCTAGTTAGTGATGATGCTGGTTTACTGAAGAAAAAAAAAAAAAGGACTAGTCCAACTTGTCAAGAACAAGGGAGAATAATATTTTAATATTTCTGCCTAAAGTAATTGTTTTACTAAAAGCAACATGAGGTATTTAATTTTTTCCCAAGTGGGTTCCCAGCACCAGTGGCAGCAGTGGCGTCCAGGAACTTGTTAGAGATGCAGAATCTTGGGCCCCACCATCCCAGACCTAAGAAACCAGAAATTCTGGGGTGATGCACAGTGGACAGCATTTAAACAGGTCCTTTATGTGATTAAGTTGCACGTTCAAATTTGCGAATGACTATTCTAGGACACAGGTTCATAATCCAGGCTGCACATTATAAACAAATGTAGGGTGTTTAAAGCAATCAATACCTGGTCCCACCCTAGACCAATTAAATTTTAAATCTCTGAAGATGGGGCCAGTCTTTGAATTTATTGCAAAATCAAAATGGAAAACCACTGTTGTCAGTAAGCAGGCCTCCCCTACACAGCTTCAAGCCACATTTCAGAGCAGCAGACCCCCAAAGCAACTAACTTTATCATGACAGATTAATGCTGCTTTCTAAAAATGAAGGCTTCCCTGTGTATGGTGGCTTGTGCCCAAAGATGACCTGGTCTAGTATTGGGTTTGTGAATTATAAAGAAACAGAAAAGTCGATGCTCAAGGGCAAGAAAAGAATGAATAAAGGAATGCTAAAGCCAAAACAAACAAACAAACAAAATACCCATAAAAACAACTCAGCTTCTGGGCCTGCTGTAGGAACCAGCAAGTTTAATGGGGCAATGGTGATATGGACAGCAACACTCTGAAGTGTTTCTGCCCTGCACAAACAGAAATGCCGTAGAATGTTCTTTTTAATGTTTATAATGATAATATCCAGAAAAATCTAGTTAAAGCTGAGCAGTACAGGAAAGAGCTCTGGAGGCTTTCAGGGAACAACTCATTTTTAAGTGAACCAAGATCACTTGGAAGAAGCAAACCAGCTGAACATTCCTGTCTGTGCAGGCTCCACCCGGCTGCTGCGTGGAGAGCTTGGTTCTGGACCGCAGAGCCTCAGGCAGCTGACAGCCAACAGGCTATGACCCCACCTTCCACAGGCGTATCCACCATGGATGCACCATTTTCTGGAAGTCTGAAATGCAACGTGGCTCAGTCACAGCCAAGGAATGTAAGGGCTGTTTCGACTCTGCGTTCTTATTTGCAATGGGGATGTCTACCTCACCTCAAATTCAGGCTTCAGAAGTCCTGATCTAAATAGTCAAGTCTTTATCTTCAAGTTCTTTAAAATTCGGTTCAAGCGTGCATTTCTGCAAAATAGCTCCTTTCCTTCTTATGTCACATTTTACCAATGCCCTCATTTCTGTTTTGAATTTTCTACTCCATTAAAATAGTCTTTGTCCCTAGACTACAGATTATAAACTTGTTACTATATGCTCTTCAGATGAGGTTCTACCCTGCCTACCACTGGTCTAACTGTATTTCATTTTATTTTATTTTATTTATTTTTGAGACAGAGCTTCAAGCTGTCCCCCTGGGTAGAATGCCGTGGCATCACAGCTCACAGCAACCTCCAACTCCTGGGCTCAAGCAAGTCTCCTGCCTCAGCCTCCCAAGTAGCTGGGACCACAATATTCAGCTATTTTTTGGTTGTAGCCGTCATTGTTGTTTTGGTGGGCCCGGGCTGGATTTGAACCTGCCACCTTAGGTGTATGTGGCTGGTGCCTTAGCCACCTGAGCCACAGGCACTGAGCCCTGTATTTCATTTTAAAGGCCTTCAGCAAAAGGGCTGTGCTTGCTTTGAAATAAAAAATCCAGGCCAAGGGTTGTGGCTCCAACCTATAATCCCAGCACTTTGGGAAGCTGAGGTGGGAGGATCATTAGAGACCAGTAGTTTTAGACCAGCCTGATCAACATAGTGAGATCCCTGTTGCTATAAAAAATAAAATAAAATAGCCAGGCATGGTGATGCACATCTGTAGCTCCCACTATATAGTCAGGAGGCTGAGTTAGGAGGATTACTTGAGCCCAGAAGTTTGAGGTTGTTGTGAAGTATGATCAGGCCAGCATACTCCAGCTTGGGCAAAAGAGCAAGACCCTGCCTCTAAGAACCAAAAAAAAAAAAAAAAAAAAAGAAAGAAAGAAAAGAAAAGAAAAGGCCAATAATACCTGCTAAATAGGGCCTAATGGCACTTACCAATTGATAATTTCTACATCTCTCGAGCATGATCTCCAAATCCATGCTGCTGCTATCAAAGTTCTCTACTGTGTGTTTCAGTCTGACCACATCAACTCCTTTGAATGCAATGAATAGTTTGTTTTCATCTTAACTTCACAGATCACAAGGATGAGAAACAGTACAGCACTGGGCGTGGAGCACAGACTCTGAAGTCAGATCAACAGGGTCCTCGTTCTGCCTGCTCTACTTACAAACTTTGTAGCCTTAGTCAGATCATTTTGATGTTTAAAGCCTCTGCTTCTGTATCTGTAAAGTGAGACAGTGCATCTCCTAATTGAGGGGTTCCTACAGTATAAGGAATGAAGGAATGTTGTTCTTCATATTTGACTTAATGTAAGAAAATATCTATCTTAATTCCAGAAACAGTCTATAAAAATACACAAAGATGGGAAGGTCATGCACCCAACTTCGGGGCAGTATTTATATATCTGGGGAGGGAGGGAATGGGATCAACCAAAGCCAGAAATGAATTTGTGTCTGTCCTCTGCAGTAGGAGAGACATTTCTAAGTCATTACAGAGTGAAATGTCGACATTCATTAGAATATGCCCACATCTATGCTTTATAGTGGGTATATTCTTTTCACTGAACTTCAATATATTAAAAATTCCTAATGAAAATAAAATACCTAAGAAAAAATAAGCACAACCGAAGAGCATTCACAAAGCCTTTAGATTTTATCTTTGCCAAACAATGAAAACAAAATTATAAGCTCATGGCAGTCACATTTTTAGTTATTAAGGTGTATTAATAGGGCTGGTTTTCAGTTTAGGTTTACTTTCGTCACTTTTGTTGCAGCTAATTAAGGCAAAGTTTGTATCTTTTTAGAGATGGATGCTGAAGTACGTAGGGGTAAAAGGACACACTGTTTTAGACGTGTTCTGAAATGCTCAGGTATAGAAAGAAGAAAGGACAGTCAAGCATCTGGGGATGGGGGCGGGGGCGGGTGTTAATTCACACCTGTCTGGTACGATGCATGTATTCTGGGTAAAGGGCATGCTTATGACTCTAAAACTATACTAAAGCAAATTCTGTAACCAAAACATGTACCCCTGTAATATTTTGAAATACAAAAAAAAGAAGGGAGAGAGGGAGCCAAAGAAAGCAAAAATCATGATCTTTGAATATAAGCAGCAGCTAAAATTGTTCAATGTTCCTTGGGCTGGCTACAGTCGAAACTTACATAATGATATTCTCCCACTTCTAATATTAGAAGCCCACAGAGAAAAATCTTGTAAGTGGTAAAGGGACAGATTTTTGAGATACTACCATCTTGAAGCAGTAGATGAAGCCCATAGCTATATAAATAAAATCACATACAGATGTTTCATAGCAATATAAAGGTCATTACCTTGCCCCTGTTATAACCATGAAGAACCAGAGGCCCAGAGGAGGTTAGTAATTCTCTGTGCCACACTGCTGAGAAGTGGCTGAGCTGAAATACCCATCCACATCCAAGGGGCCCTATGCCTACGATCCTCCACTGCTCTCACCACCTCCCCTTCCTTGGGGACAGTCCTCTCCGAGTTTAGGGTGACTCTTACAAGGAGAAACACCAGGAGCCTGTCACTGTCTCACTTCCTTCTCATATTCTCTTCCTCCAGCCCCACAGTTACGAATCCCAGGACCTGCCCAATTTCCCCGCCTAAATGCTGTTGCTTAGATTTCTTGTGAGAATTAAAGGCATGAGTATGTGTATGTTATGTATATATCTCTCCACACCTACTGTTCTAATGAACAGCCCCTGAAATGTAATGTTTTATAAATAATCATTATTATACTTTTTCTACTCTATAACTTTCTCACCAAAAGTTTCCTAATGACTTAGATTGGACCATAACTGGATCTAGGCAACAGATTCACTGAGGAATTCACACAATTATCTCATCTATTCCTCTTGACTCCATCAAATGATGGTATTTTCTTCCTTGGGAGAAATATGAAATACAAAGACCATATATTTGTGTTGTGTGGGATGTTTTTATGCATGTGGATGCATCCGTAACAGCTTCCAAAAGAAGAGTTCATTCTTATTAACTAGATTCCGAAGAAAATAAGCAAAAGATATAAAATATTTCCGGTAAGACATCACTATATTTGTGTTAGGGGATTCTAATTGGGCCAATCTAGACCTGCCTGCTTATGGATTATTTGCCCAAGGGAATTAGGTGCTATTGCTTGGAAGAAGTATGATTAATAAAAACTGTTTAGAGTCTGAAGATACTCAAATAAGGTATTTGGAGAAACAGATCTTCAGAGTGAAGGTAAATGTTTCTGTTAGAAGATAAACAGAGCACGATCCTCAGTGCACAGTTCTCAGTGTGGTGATTCCTGCAGCCTCAGCTCACTGAGACTGTGAGTCACACGGCAATCAACAAAACCTACTCCGTGCCTCCCTGTGGCTTCCTTCTCTGGAGTGTAGAGAAAGATCAGGTGGCCCTAATCCCAATAATTTAAACAGGCAAAACATGTAAACTAGAGTAATTAAGGGTTAAGGTAGAGACTTCAAGGAGGGGAAAGTGTTGTGAAAATATACGACAGTAATAAAAGGGTAATTAACATCTTTCACACTACTGTCTTACTTATTCCCCTGACTCCATGAGGTAAGACCTACCATCCCCATTTCAGAAATGAGAGACTATAGACCAGCAAACCCAAGTCACCCGGACCCAGTACTTGAACTCAGCACACTTCAGTTTACATTCTTAAGCACTGTGCTGTGTGATTTCAGAACACACGGGGAGAACTGTCAGCACAGACTGGAGTACTCGGCCAAGGCGTCAGAGAGGAGCTTATCTTGGGCTCCAGCAAAGGATGAGCAGGATTTGGATAGTGAAGGTGGCATGGACTGGGTGACAGGAGATGCTGGAACAGGCATGGCACATATCTGACCAGGGAGCTCATCCCGGCCAGAGCCACGTGGGCCAGGATGTGGGAAATGGGAATGAGAAAGAACGGGGCATGGAGCCTGAACCTCGCAATCATGTACACATGTCCCATCGGCAGCTGCATATGCAAAGTAGAGGCTTATAAGGCCTAAAATCTGGGTGTCACCAGCACAGAGCTGCTCACTGAAGATTATCAAGAGCTCTAGAGAGAGACTGGAGGGCCAAGGACGGAGTCTGGAGTAGGACCACCACGCAGGGCAGGAGAAAGGACTGGTGAAGAGGAAGAACACATTTGAACATTTTTATATATACCTGTAAGTTTCTATCTGGATTCAAATCCCATGTATGAAGCTTCCTGGCTCTGTCACACCGGTCCAATTGCAAAACTAGTCTGCACCTCATTCTACTCAAATATCAAATGGGAATAAAGGTATACAATAACAGCTATTTCATAGGATTGTTATGAGGATTAAAACACACACACTCTACTGACAGCAGTGCCAGGTATATGTAAGAGCTTTCTAAGGGTCTGCTAGCTGTTGTCACTGTCATTCTCACTGTGGTACGGTTTGTAATAGTGCAAAATTAAAAACAAAGCATAACCTACATTCATAAGGAAATGCCTAAATAATTAAACATCTAAATGATGGAGTATCATGTAGTTTAAAAAACTGTGGTAGAGCTTTACATATCTTATCTAGGAAAGGCCCCTCAGACATCAAGATAAAAAATAAGTGTGCCAAATTCCAGAATTTCCATCCCCACTGTGACCACGCAGTGACCACAATGTCTTTCATACAGACATCCTCAGTGCCTCAGTAATCTCTCAGTAGAATGAGTCTTTGCAGACCACTATGCGGTAAGGACAGTTTATTAGATTGAAGCCTTTAACAGCGCGAAGCACGTGGGGAGGCCTGAGCCAAAGCCCTCAGTGACAGGGAAGTGACCAGATTCCAAGAGGCCTGACTGGCTGTCGCCTGTTTTAATCACTAGACAAAGCAGATAAGTTGCAGAGGGGACAGAAAAATTAAACATGTCTGTTTTTGCTTTTTAGAAGCAATTAGAGATTTATAGCCAGAGTGCTATTTTTTGAATTGGAGCCAATAATTATTCCTTTTTTCTTTCAAAGAAGATGATTATACCGTAATTACTGAAATTTTTAAGAAACACTTTGGAGCCACCCCTTTATGTCCCTAGAGCAAGCACTAGTTACTAAAACCTTGCCATGTGCGCTGGGACAAGGAATAAAATTTGAGTGTGAGGCCCTGGGGAACTCTTCACAGGGAATCCTCTGCTCTCAAAGGGGAACCATGAAACAAAAAGGGCTGCCATGGTTATCGAAATGCAGAACCAAACTCGGAATCCACAAACCCACAGGGAGAACCCGCATTTACTGAGTTTCCTACAGTCCAGGATGTTTAGAACGATTTCAACTCTCTAAGGTAATTAAAACTTTGCCGCTAACATTTTGTTAAAAGTATTGTTTTCCTTGGCATATCCCTTCCTTAAGAAAAGTAAAGGTTGTTTTCAGCCTTGCTTCAGGATGATGGGCTCCAATTCACAGGGCCGGAGTCTGAATCAATGATAAAACTAACAGAAAATATACACAGTGAATTTACATGGTAGAAGAGAAAATTACATGAAAGGATCAAAGTTCAGGATCTTAATTTTTTTTTTTTTTTGGAGACAGAGTCTCCTTCTGGCGCCCGGGGTGGAATGCCATGGCATCACGGGTTGCAGCAATCACAACTCTTGGGCTTAAGCCATCCTCTTGCCTCACTCTCCTGAGTAGCTGGGACTACAAGTCCCACCACAATGGCTGGCTGAATTTTCTATTTTCAGTAGAGATGGGTCTCAGTCTTGCTCAGGCCTTGGGCTCTCAAAGTGCTAGAATTACAGGTATGAGCCATGGTGCCCGGCCTAGGATCTTAATTTTGGAGAGACAAAAGGGAGAAGTTAGTAGTAACCTTGGTTTTCTATTTCTGACTTTAAAACAACTTTTGTTTAAAATGTGTAAAAAATAGATGCCATGGCACTCTACCCAGGGCAAAAGAGTAAGACAAGAAAATATCTCGAAAATAAACAAAACAGATGTACAAAAAGTAAACCAGATATGATAGCTTATACCTATGATCCCCATATTTTGGGAGGCTGATGTGGGAGGATCTCTTGAGACCAGAAGTTTGAGACCAGCCTGGGAACATACTCAGACTCCTCCCATCTCTGTAATTAATAAAAATTTTAAAAATGTACAAATATAAAAACAAAAATAGCCTTAAGATCAAGATGTTTTATAGCTAATGTATGCCTTCTTTTCTTGTCCTTATCCAAATACATACATAAATTCAAACATATGTCCAGTACTTAATACATGCAAAGTACCTTGCTAACCACTGAAGAGGGGATTCAGAAAAGGCAATAACTGCAAAACATGCTTGAGGATTCATAAGAGAAAATTCCTGGAAATGTTCCCCAGGCTCCAATTTTCTTTTCTAAATATATCACTGAGCAATCCTCTTACTCAGAACTTTCAATATCCTCATTTTAAAATGAATATAATAATTAAAAACTCCCTTTTCCTCTTTAAAATTTTTCTAGGACTTAAACAAAATAATCTCAGATATAATAAGCAATAATCACAATCTATGAAAGTTTTTCATGTAAGAAAAAAATTGAGTAAGAAATTAAGACTTTGCCAAAAATGGTTTCAGATACTAATGGTGTAAAAGTTACATAACACAGCACAATGATTTACAATATAAAAATACTAAAATACAATATATAATACAAATAATGGAATTTTGCCCTTTTCCTATTGGCAAATGTAATGTTATCTCCCCTAAAAAAGAACTATCAAAATTTATATAAGTTTTTTTTTTTGGAGACCAGTCTCAGTCTGTTGCCCAGGCTAGAGTTCCAAGGCATCAGCCTCACTCATAGCAATCTCAGAATTCTGGATTCAAGCGATCCTCCTGCCTCAGCCTCCTATAGGTGCCCACCAGAAAGCATAGCTAATTTTTTCTATTTTGTGTGGAGATGGGGTCTTGCCCAGGCTGGTCTTGAACTCCTGGCCACAATTCTCCCACCTCAGCCTCCCAAAGTGTTAGATTTATAGGTGAGCCATGGTGGTCGGCCCATACTTATTTTTAATCAAAAGATTTCAGAAAGCTAAATAAAGCAAAGAGAGGTAAAATGACCTGTTGAAAGGTCACTTTTTTCCTTTGATGGCTATCCACTGAGGGCTTCAGGGCACCAGGTAGAGAGCACAGTGTGGGGGATAAAATGGTGCCAAAAACAGGGGAAGGAAGTTTTAAGTCAGATAATCCCACTAACACAACTAGAGGCCACAGTCAGGGCACGGGGATGACTTCAGGCCAAGAATCAAAGGCTGGCCTGAAGAAATGAAATCTGAGCAGGTCTCCACAGGACACCAGAGGGCACACAGCGAGTTAGGTGCAGCAGGCCAGAACACAACACAGAACCTTCCAACCCAAAGGTCTTTCCACTTGTCCAAGAATGCTGAGGACAGGGAAGCAGTGCTTCACCTGGTATTGTGTGCTGGAACCCTGAGTCATGAGCACCTGAGAAACAGCCTTCGCTCCCCCTGATGCCCCTCAAAACCTGCCTAGACTCCTCTTCCCATCTCTTCAAAGGAGCCTCTGGGAGTGTCCTAGGCCCTGCCTCTCCATCACGGAGGGTTTAGGACGCTGAGACACCTAGCACAGGGCTGGTGTTTGCACGGGAAGCCAGGATGTATCCATCCTTCCCTCCTGCCCTCCTCCCAGCTGCCTTGGGGCCAGACCCCATACAGAAGTTGGTGGAAGCCTGATACCCGATCCCTGCCTTCCAGCTCCTTCTGGAGGAAAACTTCCAGGGCTGTCGCCTTTCCTTTCACTGGGAAAGCGTGGAGAGTTTCAGTTCCTGAACTCAAAACCAGCTCAATGATGGAAAGTCAGCTGCTTTAAAAAAGAAACAACACAACTATTTATTTTATAAGACTTTTTCCATTTCTAGAACGGGGAGGGGGAGAACGTACTGTTTTAGAAACAACAGCTGCTTCAAGTTAATAAAATCTGAATTATCTTTGCTTGGAATCTGATCACTAGTTTTAAGTGAGGAAACTGGCTTTCTGTGACTATTTTTCTTCTTTGGTTACGAATTCTTTGTTCTTGGGGTGGTAATAAAATTGAGCGTGTGGTTATTTTTTATTCGCAATTTAGGTGAATAATGATCCATTTTAAACCCAAGGCCTCATATCACAAATGATATAATCAAGCTAATGGTTGTAAATAACCTTAAAGTGATCACAAATAGGGAATTCTCTCAGAAGTTTTAACCAATTAGTCTAATTGGTGATTTTCTTCCATTTAATATTTAAATGTCATATCTTATGTCTAATGACTGACATTAGTTTCTGAAAAAATGGTTAAAGATGAGGAAGACTATGTTGTTATAATGATTCAAAAAGACACGCAACTCAATAAGGTTTCCAAACATCATTTGAAATCATTAATTCTGTAGTTAGGGTGAGTTCTGGAACACTAGTGTAACTTGCATCTTAGAGAAGCAGAAATAAAAACACTCAGAGTAAGTTAAATGGCATCATCTCGATTTTTTTCCATATATAAAAATAATAGAAAAAACCTACACAAATATTAAGTGTTCATCTCTAGATGGGGGGACTGCACTGTAATCTAGCATGTAACAATCCTACCCCTTAAAACAAATTACATATTTTTCTGTTCTAGAAAATGAAAACGCATAACTTTTACAACAAAAAATTTGTATCTGTAATACCTATTTTTTTCTTTTGGATTCAAGAAATCAAACATAGAAATGCTGTTTTCAAAAAAACTTTTCATAATATAACCAGTTGTGTTTATATTATGAAAATAAACTCTTTGGCTAGCTCTACGTAAGGAATGCTGCTTGAGTATGTGGAAAAAGGAATATCCAGGAGCAAATCTGGAAAGCCAGCAGGCAGAGAAAGAGAAAGAGAGAGCAAGTACGAAGTATTAATACTAATTGAAATGTCCTAGTTTTTGTCTAGTGAGATAGTTCCTTCTTAGGTGTGGACCACTGCACTGTCCAGAGCTATTGTTTGGAAAACTAAATTTTCTTAATCTAGCATATAACAATCCTGCCCCTTAAAACAAATTATGGGGAACTCTAGAACGCAACTCCATCAAAACAGAAACACAGGCACAAATAAACTAGATGATTCATCCCTCCTGGCCTTCTGCAGGAGGCACAGCCAGTCATCCACACGCAGAAAGGGGAATGTGCAAACTCTCCTTCCTCCTCCTTTTCCTGCCCAGTCCTCCTCCCTTGGTCAGGAGCAGAGCTGCAGGGGACCTGATAAGGTAGGGTGAGAAGTAGGTGGCTCCCAGGCACACACAGGAGGCTTCCTAGAACCCTCACAAATGCAAGTGTCAGGTAAGGCAGTAAACCTGGAACTTTAATCACCTAAACATGCTGGTGTAAGCTTTACAATGACCTCTTAAATCATGTCCTCTCATGGCCTGTGAGTGTTGTCACTGACCCTCACAAGTCTGCAACACCTGAGATCTGCACTGTTTGACAGCCCAGGCAAGAGCATCACAAATGTTTCCAAGGACACAGGTCTGCTCTGCTTGGCAAGCTGCAGGATGCCGCATGCTTACCACAGACTGTTATTGAAGTTGGTAAGATGCACCTTCCTAGGCTAAGAATTAAAAAGAAATGCTACAGTAGTGTTGAGACCCAGCTCCTACCCACAGGAAGACTCCAAGCACTCTGAGCAGGCAGAACACCCAGGCAGCTACAATGAACTAATTAGCCAGGGGAGAGCCATGGCCGTCCTCTGGCTGGTGTCTTTCAGTGGGTTTGGAATTAACCTTATGCATGTAGGCAATAACCTTCCCAGCCCAAGGGCTTAACTGGGGAAGAGTTACTCAAAACTGTGTTTTTTTTGTTGTTGTTGTTTTTTAAATACAATTTCATGCTTTTAGTCCAGCAATATGTGAAACTTTCTAGTTTTTTGTTTATTTATGGGGAGGAGGGGTAACCCCTAATTATTATGGCTTTAATAAAACATTAGGTTATGACACTAAATGAGCTCTAATCTACAAAATTTGTTGACACAGGAATGCAAACAAGAGACCTTCAAAGCTTGTCTAAGGAGTTTACATTAGGAGAAGCTCTCTGGTATGAAAGCCTCTTAGACACCTCTCACACTTGCTAATCTCTCTTTTGCATAAAGGTTTCAGGCCTTGGACTTAGAGCCTTCCACTGATCTGAAGATGGTGTTTCCACTGCACATTAAAGCTACATTCTAGTTACTGCAAGTAATACTCGTTTCTCATTTGTGTAAGGACGAGACTGTTTGCTTTGAGGATAAGTTTACATTTTAAAAGAGTGTATTTCAATAAAACATTAAATTATAACATAGAAAGTAGAAGAACCTATGGTTGTATCCCAAGGACTGAAGTTTGGCCAAGGGTAGAATATAGTTTCAGTGTCCACGCAATGAAAACAAAAGAAAACAAAAGCCTAAACAACTGGAAACTGTTTCACCACAATGTTATCTTAGTTCTTCCTTAGAATCAACATTTACATTCATGGAGGACATGTGAGCAGACAGTTCATTTACAAATCACGGATATTTTCAGTCCAGGGCTTAAGCAGCCCTGTCATACCCAGTGTCCCCGACAGGATAGAATCAGCATGAGTAATGGTAATGTCTCTGCAGGGGACATCTCCCCAGATCTGTGCCCAGCAGGGCCTGCTCTGGAAGTAACCAACAATCTGTAGGTATTAACATGCCTTGAATCCAATACAGCTTGAACCTTTTTACTTCCCCTCAAATCTCAAGAGATGAAAACCATATTGGAGAGCCCCTTTTGTGTGCCAAGTGCTGTGTTAGACTATTTGCACACATCCTCCAAATGGGATGGCAACAAAAATCCTATTACTTAGAACTTCTATTGTCCCCATTTTACTGATGAAGAAACAGAGGCTAAGAAAGATGGAATGGGGTAAGGGACAGAATTCAACCTCTAAGTATTCCCAAACAACCGCCAACGATATACAAAAAGTGTGTTTGGGAACAAAATCCTCTGGAGCCCAATTTTTTGACACAGATGGAGACGCAAGACCTCCCATGAGAAAAATCACTGCCTTGTTGCCTCCGTGGTAGAAGAGCTGGGAAATCGATTAAACATATCTGCTCAATGGCATGTCAGACACGTTTGGCTCCACAACTGGAAACACTCAACCTACTCATTCAAAGGAGTTCACATGTACCTTTGTAACTCACTTGTATGGGCCCTTTTCTCATAATCTTGGGATGGAAATGTTCTTTGGCAGACAGAGACCTTTCCATCAGCACCAGATTCATTTTACAGAGATGGAGTGGTGTTCACACAGCCAAGGCTGAGCCTCACTCATGGTCTGGCAGAAATGCATTATCAAGAATAAGATTCCTTAATACAGAAAGCCCTCTGGCTTCTGGTGACCATTAATTAACAAGAGTCACGGCTCACGTGCATGAAGTGAGTCTGGCACATTTGTATACACAACTCTATTTGCTAGGTCTGAATGGTGCCCATCAGAGAAACTGGGAAAGGGGAGGGGGACCCCAAGAAAACAAGCAACCACATAAACAGCTCATCTGGGGAAACCATTTAAAAATTAAGTGAATTTTTTAAACACATAAAGAGAATCCAGACAATAAACGTACAAATACCTTCTCACTTTCATTTAGTGAAAGGAACTAAATGGTTAGCTCCTTCTCAATGATCTTCAGATCAGGGGAGCTCTTCCCACTGATCTGCAGATGGTTGAGTAAGATATGTAATTTGCCTGTGTTTTATCTGCAAGCAAGATGATCGTTTATTTTCACATGTGCCAGACTGTATGTTGGGGGAGCTGCTTTTAAAGAAGCGGTAAGGGTGGGGTTGTGGTGTGTGACACACCTTATGGGGGCAAGACACAATTGTAAGAAGGACTTTACCTAACAACTGCAATCAGTGTAACCTGGTTTCTTGTACCCTAGATGAGCCCCCCCCCCTCAAAAAAAAAGAAACAGAAGTGGTAAACATTCTGAAAGCTTCCAACCTTTCAACTATTAGGGATCTTAGACAAACTCCCATACCTTTTCCCTTTGTCATTATTGTCCTGACCAGAGCCAGCTGTGTGTCTGTCCAGTGGCTATAAGGACACACTGAGCATTCCAGCTAATTCCTCAGTAATTCAAGAAGAGGAAAGGTTGTTGCACTCGCCAGGGAAAGCCAGTGTGGAGAGGTTTCCAGGGTAAGTGACATTGTTTCTATTCACTATTGAAGATGTCTTAAATGTGTCCTAAACACGTGGGGTCCAGAGTGTGGAAGCTTTCTTTTTCAGCATGTGACGGTACCAGTCCATGAACTCCCATCTGAGAAACACTGAACAGCTTCGCTGTTGAAAGATCATGGTCTCACACGACGAGCACAGCAAAGGAAGCTGTGGCCAGTCTTCACCTGCAAATGCTTCTGCACTTCTCTACCCATTTTCTGGGCCACGTGGGTAGGAAATTTCAGGCAGAAGTCATGGAATCCTATGTCTCAATTTCTGGGCAAACTTAAAAAAAAAATTCCCTCTCCTCATTTCTCACTGTCATTTTAAACAAATAATCACAACTTAGTATGATGAACAACCCAGAGAAACCAAAATCGTCTTTTGTGGCTGAAAAAGCTGTTTGTTTTCCACTAGAAATCCATGTCAGTTTGCTGAATTTCAAGAAGGTACATCTGCTTCCCAAACTGCACTGCCAATGCTCGTGGAGAAATTTATAAATTTTGGTCAAAACTATTTTCTGATTGGGGTGCAGTTCTAATCTCTAAAGCAGCACAGAAAAACTTAAGTCCTCACGACATTCACGTTCACAAAGATGCATGAATGACATCTCAGTACTCCTTCCCCACCACTCTGCTCTGCACATGGGGCTAACTGACCCTAAATGCGCTAAAGTCAAACGAATAAAAGAGTCCACAAGAACTTCATTATAATCTCCAAGGTCAGAACCAAACCCAAGAAATCTAGTAGGTGAAAGAAATAAAGAGGACGCTGTGCGTACACAGGGCATCCTGCACTGGGTGGGCCTGAGAGACCTCTCCTAGAAAACTGACCTGACAGACACCCGGCATCGGGAGCCATTTCATTCGATTGAGATTAAACATGGCCTCCAGGGTCCTTCTGAAAAAAGAGAAAAGCCCCTTGCCCTGTAAACTACAGAAAAAAATAGGTCATTGCTCAGACCTCACTTTGCTTTTGGAGAATGCAGACTACAAAACCATGCTCCCACCCTGGAAGCCGATGTCTACAAAGGTCAGCCCCATTTAAAACATGCCACCTCTTTTTCTGGTGCTCATTTAGTACAGCGGCTTCTGGAGCATACATACCACGGGGCACGCAGGATGTGTGCTCCCCACTCCAGAAAAGGAAAGCCGGACACACAGTCCAGCAACAGGACTTTTTCACTATATTTCCTTTCTTCGCCTCCTTTTAATTTAGGGGACAGAGGAAAATAATTTTTTTACCAAAAAAGGTTCTAAGATACATCTCTCAGTTACTTCTTACCTTGAGAATGAAGTGTATCTTCATTAAGTGATACTGTCAACATACAACAGTTCCAAGTCACTTTAACCCTTTTTTCTATAAATGAAAAACACATTCTCAGACTTTCTGGTGGTACTTATTTAACTGTGGGCTGCGACTACCAAAGTATATTTTCTGTTAGAAAAAAAAAGTGGATCAACTAAATAAAAGCAGTGTTTAGGAAAAAGCTAAGCAGATTTTCAGAAAAGACATGCCTCCTATCACACTTACACAGACTAAAACCTTTTATTTTTTTAAAAAGTTACCTGTTTTGATGTCTGACTGTGTTGACAGCTTAGAGTCTGAAGTCTAACTTCTACAGCTACTGTTTTCATGCAAATTCACTTATAAATTGGGACATTTGCCTATTGTGGGCTTCTGAAAATTTCCTAAGATAAACAGATTTTCAACTGCCTGAATTTTCCACCAATTTACAGCAGAGTGAAGTAATCGTGACACAGACCATATGGGCATAAATGCCAAAAATATTTACTGTCAGGTCTTAAATAAAAAGTTTCTAACGCCTTCCCTGAGTGCTTATTGAATTCTTACAACATCCTATGAATTATAATTATTATTCTAATTTAACAGAAGAGGCAACTGAGGCCCAGAGAGGGAAGGCAATCTGAAGGAAGTAACACAGCAAAAGGTGCAGGGCAAGGACTTGAGGCCGTGTGACTCCAGGACCCAGGCTCACAGCCACGGTGCAATCCCCCTGCTTTGGGGTATTACAGTAATTATGATCATGAACATGCACTATTTAGAGTATGTCCCTTCTGCCCGGGCTTCTGTGCTGCTGTGAGCATGGCTGGTATAGGGCTGCGTCTCTCTCTGGTCTTTGGTATCCTGCCTGCTTCCCGCTCCTCTAGTTCCCTCTGCCTGACCCATGCCTTCTACAGCCAAACCTGTATACTTCTGCATTCAAGTATCCAAAATCTGGGGCCTGGCCATGCCAGCTGAATGATTCTGAGCAGCCATTTAACATCTCGAACATTCTACTTCCCATGTGAAAAGTTCTGGGGAGCCATCAGCCCATCTTGCAGAGCACCTCAGACTTCAACCGCTGTCTCCCCCCTCTATCTTTCCACATGTCCTAGGCCCAGCTTTTATTGAAACCAGCACCTGGGTCTGTTCTCCCCACCAGCCATGTGGTCTCAATCTGGGGTGTGTGGCATGGGGGAGGGGACAGGATCTCTCGCCCTGCCCCATCTGCGTTCCATCAACTCCTCCAACACCTGTAGCCCAACTTCTCCTCCCAAAGTGAAACAGCCTCCTGAGGTCTCCTCTCTGCCCCGCACGTCCTCCATGAGACGGTTCTGGTTTCCACCTCATCTACATGCTGCCCTCTCCCCACGGGAGATGCAGCTCCTCGCAGGGCTTCTTCACTCTTGCAGGTCATTCCTGATGCCACTCAGGAACTTTCCTTCTCAGTCAGCTTTGTCACCGCCACCCCCATTATTAGTGGCAAGCCTCATAATTGAGAACCCAGGCTCTGAAATCTAGGAAACGTGAGCTGTGTACAACGGGCAAGTCTAACCTGCACATTTCACTTTCTCTGCCTATAAAATGGAGCAGGAACATAGTGACTGTGCTGCCAGTTAAGCTATAAGCACACTGCCAAGCAAACAGTAAGTGCTCCATGCATGTCCGGTACTTGCTCGTTTTTGAATTTCATTATCACCTTCCTCATCGTTACCACCACTGCCAATTTCTACTTTTACAACATGAAAGTCACCCAAGCACAGAATTGTTAAAGTAACTGTATACACAGTACCAGACAATACAGCTCTACACAATATTACCTACATGCCTGTTCTCTAGGGCTATAAACAAACGCTATAACCACCAAAAATTAACAGGAATGAATGAATCACTTAATCCCTCTAGGCCTGTATCTCCTCATCTGAAAAGGAGAGAAGGCTGGATGAATCGATAGCTAATGTTTCTGAATGCTGTCCCTTAGAGTCAGGCTGATAAGCCTGTAGGCTGATTTCAGTTGCCCCCATGCCCTGGGAAGACACAACAAATCCAACTGGTTTCCAAACTGACTCTGCTGAAAACTATGTTTCCAATAAAAAAAAAAAATCCTCATTCTCATAAAAGCCAGGCTTGTCTTCATTCTTCAACCTGTTTCCTGAGGCTTATTCTGTAAGTTAAGGATTTTTATGTCAAAGAAATGAGTGACAGCTGAGAAAAGTAAAATAAACTGGATTCCTTTATCCAGTTTATTGGATAAAGGAAAGTCCAATAAACTTTCAGCAAAGTCCAGCATTTGGAAGCCTGAATATCCAGAGTGCTCAGGTAATCAGGAAAAAAGCAACGGACTACAAGCTTGAAATTTCCAGATATGGCAGGATCGATGTTTGACAATTTTAAGTTACATGTCAAATTCCTGTTGTAAAAGAGAGGAGGAAGGCTAGTTTGATTTTTGCAACTTTGCAGTGAGACTTCCTTAAACCAATTTCTTTCGATGGTTTACACAAAACAGTATCTCCTCTCATACAACAATGCAGAAAACCTCAATTTCTAAACAGGCATGCTCGCAAGTCTTTGGATTAAAAAGTGATTTAAAAATCTTTTCAAATGTTCACATGACCTGTGAGTACAACATTAACCTCATACAAAGAAAATGCCAAAAGAAAAGCTTTACCCATAAAATTCTTAGGAGGAAAATCTGAATTCACGACAGGAAGTACTGTCATACTTCCTGACAGGAAGAAGAACCATCACTTTGTCCCAGTTTTGTAAAACACTGAGAGCCAAACCCACAGCCATGAAGGGGCTTCAGCAGGATAAACCTGCTATGGCAATGATCTCCTGTTGCCTTTTCTTTGATAGCATAACCCATAGTTTATTCACCATCAGAGAAAAGGAATAAATCCCAGTTGGTCCAAGCCATTCATGGCAATGTGTGGGTCATAATTGGGTTGGGGTGTAACCCATTCTCAGCAGTCTGTTCTAGGGCTTCTGGGAAAGCGTCCTTCACACATTTAGAGACAAAGGACCAATGTCTCGCTGGTGTTGCTGCAGGCTGTTGTATCTACAGGCAATGTTTGCACCTGTGGCAGCCATATTCTGACCATGAGGAGACTATGCTGACATGCTCAGTATGACCACAACCACTTAGATCTTTGAGGCCCCTGAGCTATTCAACGCACTAAGAATCCCCCAGTTCTTGTACCTAAGACAGTATGTTTAAGCTGTTTGGATTTGAAATTTCTATTACTTGCAGCCTACACTTCTTAAAGGGAGACAGTTGGACTAGTGGAAAAATATAAAAAGAAAAATCTAGTTGTTAATAGACCTGCCCTCTATGAATGAAGGTTTCACCCAGAATGAACTGTTCTGGCTTACTCATATGGCAAGATGTTAAAAGAACTAGGTTTAAGAAGATGATATTTATTTATTTATTTATTTATTTACTGACTCTCATTCTGTTGACCAGGCTAGACTGCTATGGTATCAGCCTTGCTCATAGCAACCTCAAACTCCTGGGTTATTCTCCTGGCTCAGCCTCCCCAGTTGCTGGGAGTAGAGGTGCACACCATACCTGACTAGTTTTTCTATTTTTAGTAGAGACAGGGTCTCACTCTTGTGCAGGCTGGTCTCTAACTTCTGAGCTCAAGGAACCCCCCTCCTCAGCTTCTCAGAGCCCCAGGCATGAGCCCCCATGCCTGGCCAAATCTGGCAGTTTGATGAAAATGGACACCTGTCCGTGAGGAAGAGGTTTCCATAGTTCTCCGAGATACATCAGCACAGACAAGGCCTTAATTATCTCCACATGTCAGACCCTGCAATCTGTAAAATGGGAATTTAGGAAAAAGACTTTCAAACTGTGTATGAATACAATAAGGATCAAAAAGTTCATAACTCTGAAATCCATACTCTCATGCTAGGTACAATTGCTAATACAAGTAAAAGTTCAAAATCATGACCCGAGTTCCCAAAGTTTTAAAAATTCCTCAGAGGTTTAAAGCAAAACTGGTGATTAACAGATTTTATCAATTCTATTCAAGCAGAACAAACATTAAAACTGCTTCTAACTAAAAGTCCATTGAATTAAAAATAAAAAATCCTCCAAAGAAAGTCTTATGTATGTGCCAGACACAACCAAGAGACCTCTACACACATTAAAACATAAACTTGGTTCATTTGTGAAAATATGTTTTTATAACAATCCTCACACCTCAAATGGCCTTCCTCCAGTCCATTCTTCTGACTTTTGAACATAAACACTCAACTGAACAGCTTAATCCTCAAAACTTCAGCTACTACCCTCCTTGCAAAGGCATTCACAAAAGGCCGCTGGCCTGTCAGGCACTGTCCTCGGGCAGGAGCGGTGTAAAGACGCACCCTTGCCTTCATGGAGCTTATGTGATTATCTTTTAATGCTGGAGCCAGACAAATCAATAAAGTTCAATAATAGTCATCAGCTGAGAAACCTAATAAAGAATAAGGAAGGAAATTAGTGGCTAATGTTAATAAGAAGGTAAGTAAAGGGCTGACTGTGGGTGGGAAAGGCAGTTTAACTTCCCATAGGGAAATCTTTCCACAGGTAAGAGACAAACTGTGGGGTGAAGAATTAGGGATAAGAATAAGGAGGAGCCAGCTCAGGAAGAAGTATATGCAGCGAGGTGTCAAAAAGAATTGGCTGCTTTCCTTTTGAAAGAAAGTCACAAACCCCCTTCAGTGGCCTCACCTATAAAATAACCTGCCTAATTGCCCACAGCTAGTTATAGTGATAGACAGGAAAATCCTCTTCTTTTTAAATTCAAGGTTAAAAGCCCTACAATTAAGTGTCTTTATTAAAAATCTTCTCTTAAAAAAGCAGGAGGCTGGCCAGGCCAGTGGCTCACCACCTGTAATCTTAGCACTCTGAGAGGCTAAGGGTAGATCACCTGAGCTCAGGAGTTCCAGATTAGCCTGAGCAAGAGCGAGACCCTGTGTATACTAAAAAAATAGAAAAACTAGGCTTGGCGCCCACAGCTCAGTGAGTAGGGTGCCACCAAAAGCTGGTGGGTTCAAGCCCAGCCCGAGCTTGCCAAACAATGACAACTGTAACCAAAAAATAGCCGGGCGTTGTGGTGGGAGCCTGTAGTCCTGGCTACTCGGGAGGCTGAGGTAAGAGAATCACTTGAGCCCAAGAGTTTGAGGTCTCTGTGAGCTGTGACACCACAGCACTCTACTGAGGGCAACATAGTGAGACTCGTTCTCAAAAAAAAAGAAAAGAAAAACTAGCCAGACACTGTGGCGGGTATCTGTAGTCCCACATACTAGGGAGGCTGAGGCAAGAGGATCACTTGAAGCCAGGAATTTGAGGTTGCTGTGAAGTATGCCACGGCACTCTACTTAGGGCAACAGAGTGAGACTCTGTAGTCTTAAAAACAAACAAACAAAAAAGCAGAAGGCTTAGCTTCTCCAAAAATAGATACTCATTGCTGTCATCCATTTCAGACTGCATCTCTCAAGTGGTAAAATTAAAACTAGTTTTGACTTTAGATGTTTTATAGCCTTTGAGATACCAGGAGATCCATAGGGTTATGTCTGCAAACCAGAACTGAGAATCACTTTCCGGCACAACTGTGGTAATGCATGTCTATTCTGTAACAATCAACACAAGTATACCCTAAAACTGCCTTCCAAATAGTCGTCCAAGTGAGACAGACCACTGGCAGGTGGAGGATTCCTGGGCAATCCATTTGATACGACAGCATGTGGCAGCTTGGAATTTGCTGACCAACACCCCAAACCCTGTTTGTGGCACACTCTTTTTATAGTCGTAGCTCCTAATACAAGATATTCGCTACACAGTTACATAAAACTGTAATGAGCCAGGTGGCGCCTATGGCTCAAAGGAGTAGGATGCTGGCCCCATATGCCAGAGGTGGCGGGTTCAAACCCAGCTCTGGCCAAAAACTGCAAACAAATAAATAAACACAACCATTAAAACTGTAATGAGCCACAGCACTAAGCGGAAAATAAAAGTCTCATGATTAAAATAAGTGACAAGCACATTTTGGTGTGTGATCTAGACGCGTATTTGGCTTTGAGGCATGGTGCCTCATCTGCTTAATCAGGTTTGATTCTTTTCTATTCTTTCATTCGTTGGGAGGAATCAGATTTTTGAAGGTCCTTCTTAAGATTTCAGTCTGTAAAGATGAACACGAGGAGCCTGAAGAATGCTGTATGAAATGAAGACCAAGTTTCTCTCCCAACAGCCTCAGGTGAGCAGGGAGAGAGCAGGTTAGTGCTGAGGAGGCTGGGCGGGGGGATGGGGGGCTGCACGTGTGCTGCATACCTGGGTGACAGTCCATGTTTCCCGTCTCTCACATGTCATGTTCTTCTGAGCCCCTAGGCCTCTACACTGATAATTTCCACTGCACAAAATGCCTTTCTTGTCTGCTCTCCAGTGAGATGAGCAGCACCTCAGTGAAGGCTCTCAGGAGTCCCCAACCCCAGCCCTGCAGGCACACAAAGACACAGGGACAGACGCCGCTGAGCTGCACCTCAGCCCCGCAACAGTGTTCCCAGCTGCTCTCCCCACTCCTCTGGGGACTCTTCTGGGCAGGGCCTGGAGAAGTGCTTTGTAAGTTTGAAAAGACACTCACAGACCCTGACCCTGGCCTGTGCTGTGCTGTGCTGGGCCGGTTGTACTTGAAAGGGGCTGAGGACAGGGCCTCTGAGTGACCTGACATTTACCCTCTGTGCTCACCATGGCCATTTCTTAAACACCGTGCCTCAGTTTCCTTGTCTGTAAATGGGAAGGACAATCCCGCTCACCCCCTCACAGAGCTGTCTTCAGGATAAAAAGCAGGAGGCAGAGAAGGCTTAGGGGACACAGACACCTGAGAGGGGCTGCAAACATGATTCCATTTTTGCCTTCCATCACTCTCTGTTCCCCAATCTTGTTCCATTTTTCTTCCAAGCCTTTACTACCTCACTGACCCATTATATATTTGGTTTTGCCTACTGCCGGTCCTCTGAGACGTTAAGCAGCATGAAGACAGGACTCTCGTTTTCTTCGCTACTGTGTACTGGCACCAAGGACAATGGTGGGCACACAGGAGGTCTCCAATGGATGAACAAATGAATGAATGACTAAATGATATTTAACCAATTCAATGAAGGGCATGTCTAGAAGAGACTTGACCAACTATGACTTGCACTGCCATGGCAAGAATTATAGGCCTATTTCATTTTTTGTATTGATCGCAAAGTAAAGGCTGTTGTTTGTGGAAAAAAATCCTTGGACTGATTTTTGATTTCACACTAGGCAGCATAGGAATCCTCACCCCTGCACCTGATATGTCCCCAGACTCTCTCCATCGTGTAATGAAAATAGCATTA
The DNA here is from genome assembly GCA_963575145.1 of Galago senegalensis. NCBI lineage: Eukaryota > Metazoa > Chordata > Mammalia > Primates > Galagidae > Galago > Galago senegalensis. The sequence continues at coordinate 26,673 of CAUYTI010080186.1, forward strand.
ACCCACATGCTCACTTACCGATAGAATTATGCCTTTCCAGAGTCCTCTAGAGAAGGACTTTTCTTTCTTTTTTTCTCCCCCCTTTTTTATTTGGGAACACTTCTGCATGGCTAGTGGGAATGCAAGCTGATACATTCCTTTTGGAAAGAAGTTTAGAGAACACTTAGGGATCTAAAAGTAGACCTGCCATTCGATCCTGTAATTCCTCTACTAGGTATATATTCAAAAGACCAAAAATCACTTTACAACAAAGATATTTGCACCAGATTGTTTACTGCAGCTCAATTCATAATTAAGGAGGGCTTCTCTAGAGGACAATTTATTGCTCTAATTGGCCTGCTGTTTAGATTCAGATTTTCTCCAAGACTAGTTTTGGACTGATCTGGGGGCAGAGTTTTCCTGTCTAGGAGGAGGCATCTGTGGTGGCCCACAGGAGCCTCCAACCATGAGTAAATGGTATCAAGTTTACAGCAGCATCAAGAATAGAGGAGGAAGAGGATGAAGGTGCCCAGGAAACAAGACTCAGGGCTGCACATCCCCCTCCTCACCCCACATCTTCCTAGAGGTTCCTAAGAAGTCTTTCAAGATGCTAGCTTTGATGTCACTCTTAACATTCTACAAATAAATTTTCTTTTCTTAGCTCCCATCTACCTGGCTATGGGCTAAAGAAAACTTGCATACAAGATACAGAGAAGATCAAAAAAAGTTCAAATTCTTATCATCATCATAGTAATCTATTCAAACTGCATGAAATCTCTACATTAAAAAGCATCATTATAAACTGTGTGACACATGGACTAAGTTTTTCAAGATTTAGTTTTATGAAAGGAAACCTTAACTATAATTTTCCTCCTAATGAGACTAAAACATTTCAGCTAACAACACACACAATCTCAGTCCTATGACAAGCTTCCCACACTACACTCCATAAACTAAATGCCCTGCAGTGCTTTTATTTTTCCTATTTTTAAAAGGTCTCTGTATCCCTTTTTTCTCAATATCCAGGGGTGAGAAAAGTGATTTATCACCTGCCATGCTACCGCTGCTCAGTATTCCCACCATAAATCGTGCCTCTGCGACAAAACCCTTATCTTAAAAAACAGATAGCATCGCCCATTACTGCTTTTTCTGTCAATATCCTTTTATTTAAGAATGACTCTGTTTTCATTATAAATCTTTACACCTATCAGCAGAAGACACATCCATAGCAAATGCCTTCAGTGAGGGCAATGCAGCTGTAACAGTCTCACTTCTAAGCAGGGGTAAAATCCTTAAGTAAACACATTTCGCAGGGACGTGGCTAAAGTACATTTTTCAAAGACCAATGCCATTTGGTTGAAGTCAGCTCCGGAGGGCCACATACCTTTTCAATCAAAGCTGCAGCTGCCGGGGTGAGAGAGACCTGCCCTGGGAGAAGAGCCCTGAGACCTTTGCCTTTATCTCGCCGGGGCAGGCAGCCCTCACCCCATCAGCAGACCTGCTCCGAGAATTAATCTCTAAGGTGGTTGCTCAGGACCCCAAGAGCAGAAGCGGTGCTGTGGAAGTTAGTGCGGCCACTGGTGAATAGACAGGAAAATACTTCCCCCTCACCCCAATCCTCAGGCTGGGACACAGCAGAGTAAAGAAAAGAAGATAGGGATTAGGGGTGGGAAAAACTTCCTAGGCAAGTTTGTACTTAACTTGAGTAAAGACAGTATGATAGTTTTCAGAAATTTAATTAGGTTTGCATTAACAGAGTTCTGACTCATACGTAAAAAGCATTTCATCTGGCATCCTTCATTTATTTATTTATTTATTTATTTATTGCAGTTTTTGGCTGGGGCTGGGTTTGAACCTGCCACCTCCAGCATATGGGGGGTCAGCGCCTTACTCCTTTGAGCCACAGGCACCACCCAACTGGCATCCTTCTTTTACAGACAAGCAACCTGGTGGGAACAGTTAGATTTCCAAAGTTATTCTCTTTTCAAATGTGATTTACAAATCTTAATAAAAGTATCAGATATGCCAGCTATATACTTTCTCAGTTTTGACTCATTTAATGTGCGATCACACGGATTGATATTCATCTCTTATTTCTCCTGTCCCTCTTTCAAAGATTTTAATAAGCTCTTCCAAAGTAACAAAGTTCATGTGAACTACTGGTGGATTAATTCAGTTGTGTAGAAAGGCAATGCTGTGCTGTATTCTAGCAGACTCTAGCAGACTCTCAAAAAAGGAAAAAGTCCTGGATCCATTCATCGCGGCACTTAGAAATGTCATTAGCGTCCACTGGAGTGGTATACACCCTGGAGTGTATACCTCTTCCATGGGCCTCAACATCTTGCACGAATGTCAGAAAACCAAACTATCTGGGGATCTCTGTGTGAAGAGTTCCCATAAATCACTCTGTATGTTCTGGCTGTCAAGGTGCATAGAACGCTACACGGTTGGTTACATCCTGCTTCTAAGGACACCTGAGTCACGGCAAGCAGTTGGGACAGCTGCATCCAAAAAAAAAAAAAAAAAATGCAGTCTCAAAAAGAAGCCAGTAACTAATTAGGTACTGATAGAAATAATCACAGCAACCCAGGAAGGATCTGGAAGAGAGGGAGAAACTTTATTTTGTAAGAGCGCCCTTGCTTTTTAAAAATTAAAAATGCAGATTCCTTTCTGCATTTGGGAAAAAGATGCCTATGTACACACCATTTGGATTTCAATGGTTTCGTGAGAAACTTGGAAAAACTTCTGGAGGCCTGAAAAGAGAGCTTCTGGAGATTCCGGGCTGCAGACCCGAGATAAAGTGCAAGTACCACACACAGCTCATGAGCGAAAGGGAGGTTTTCAGCTCTTTTAAGTGTCCCACAGAGTGCTGGGATCAGGGTTTATCTTAGAACCTATGGCTCGATTCAGAGTCTGGTGGTGATAGCTGGGCTGTAGAAACACTGATCAATCTTACCTGCCTCAAAGGCCTCTCTGAGGTCCTGAGGTGACCCTCCACGACGGAACAGGAGCCCAGAGTAATCATCAGCTAGGCAAGATCTCCAGGGCCTTCAGTTGCCAGGGCAAGAAAGTATATACAAAGCACCCCGGGATCAAAAGCACCCCAGGATCACATGTTTTCATTATAGGGTGCGGCAAGTGACAACATAGAACGCAGGTGTTTGGAAGGATGAGGGTGGAAACAGAGAGACAAACTATCCTTGAAGATGGAATCCAGCCACCGGGCCAGAGCTATATTTCAGAAGCAGAACTTTGTAGCTGGGGTTGGCAAACCACCAGCCCCCTGCCCACTGCCCACTGCCTATTTTTTTTAAATAAAGTTTTATTGGAACACAGCTATACCTGTCCACTTACATTATTGTCTATGTGCTTTCACACTATAATGGCAGAGTTGAGCAGCTGCTATAGAAGCTGCCTGGTCTCCAAAGCTGAAAACATTTACCCTCTGGCCCTTTGTAGGAAAAGCTTTCCAACCCCTGTACTGTGGAAATAAATCAATGATGAAAGAGAAATGGCACAGAACTCTTCCAAATCTACACAAGTCCTCCAAAAATATTGTATAAATCTTTAAAAACTGACCCCTCACAAAGGTCCCTAACATAATCAGGTTTAAACATTAACCCATGTTGTAACACTTAAAAAAAAATCAGAGCAAATATTAGAAGGGTATTGCCATCTCACTCAAGACAAGCTCTTCAATTCTGCCCCGCCACAAACACAAACGTTTGGCTGCCAGGCTGAGCGGCACGTGGCTGAACTCTTAGTACATCCTCTGGACAGGAGTGGCTTGCGAGAGCCAAGAAGGCCTAAAATTAAGAGGGCAAATACCCTTTATTCCAACACCCCAGGGAAGTAACAGTTGTCAGGATTAATGAGCTGGCTCTACCCCATCCAGATATTTGACACTCAGCCTGAAAAGGGAAAAAATGTCAAACATTAATTACCTTCTACCAAGGCTAAAGACTGTCCTCTAAGTATACTCTAACCCCGCTCTCAGAGCCTCTTGATTGTTAATCTCCTTGCCTTGGAGAAAACCTGCCCCGGGACAGACTTGCTTTCTGGGCTAAAGCTCTATAAAGCTTCTAAAAGCAAACTGAGTACTTGACCATGCTCATTAGGCAGAGTGAACTTGCAAAGCTGAGAAACACTTCTCTAAAAACAGAAAGGAAGTCAAGGGGCTCAGTCCAACAAGTGCTTCTGAGCACGCATTTCTGTTAACAGTAAAACAGGCAAAACAGCCTAAAGGCAGAAACCGGTACTGACTCAACACTTTTTGGTTGATAGAAAAGGTGATTTTTAAAATGAATTCAATCTCCCTCCCCCATCCCCCTTTCTGTCTCTGGCAGTTCAGCCCTGTGCTAAAGGATATCTTCACTTATGATGCAGTCCTACTATGGCAGGATATCAAGTACCACTGATTTTCATGCCTCTCAGTTGACTGAAGGGCTGCAATAAGAAGTCATCACTTTGAAATGTGCACAAGAGAGCAAAGTGATGTTTTGTTTTGTTTTTTAAAAATAAGAAAAGTGAAATAAGTTAATATAGCAGAAGATCTCCGAGCTCTGAAGGACTGTATCTTTCTCACAGAAATTAGTACTTCTGTAATTTTGTGATCACCCACAAAAGTAATGAAAATAAACAGATTATGCTATACTTAAAAGGAAGAACAAGGGTTTATAAATCACAGCTAAGTCTTAAGAGAGAGCTTGCAAACAGATACAGAGCATATACAACCTAACACGTCCTCTTTGCAGACCACAAAGGTTCCTGCATCCTAGAAAAGGAAACGCCCTCCCTGCCTTACTGCCTCTACTGTAACGTGTCATGTCAATCTGAGTGCTTGGAGACGCCATTATCAAGGTGAGTCTCCTTTCCAAATTAACTTCTGTCACCAGCTCAGTGAGTTGCTTCTAGAATCCTTGGCTCATCTTCTTCTCCCAGAAGTGGAACCCAGTGGCCTTGTCCTGCAGAAACTGGAGAAATGGTAGTCACACTGAAGGGAAGGTTAATTACCGAATTTGATACGTTTGCAGTCGGGCCAAAAAACGCCACGTGTGTTTAAAAATGAAAAGCACTTTTAAAAGTGTATGAACTTTACAAAATAACAAAGTTCAGAAGGAAAAAGAGGAAGGCATTTGAAAGAAGGTGCATCATGTTGTGGAAATGCAACTGGCAAATAAAGCCCTTAGATGAGGGGAATGGCCACAGTTCCTGTAGCTCAGGGGTCCTCAAACTTTTTAAATGGGGGGCCAATTCACTGTCCCTCAAACTGTTGGAGGGCTGGATTGTGGGCTCTGGGACGAGTTGGCTGCTAAGCAGGACAGGCAGCGGCGGCAAAAACACCCGGTGGGCCGCATGTCGCCCACGGGCCATAGTTTGAGGACACCTGCCACATACGCCTCAGCTTTCTCATTATACAAGTAGAAGACTGAATGAACTGCTCTAAGAATCTTCACATTTTCCTGTGATTCTCTACCTACACTGATCAGACCAATTTTTGTATATTAACTAGCAGCTACTTAACAAATGCATGTTTGTCCAAGTGCAGTGATTCCCAGAGTGCTAGGATTACAGGGTGAGCCACTAAGCCTGGCTGCTTGTCTTTTTAGGTTCTAGTGTGCCAAACAAGAATGCCATAGCCCTGACTTTTCTGGAGGAACTTTTTTTTTTTTATTGTTTCCAGTTAATTTGAGAGTATAAAGAATTAGGTTCCAATGTTTACACAGGTTAGGTAGAGTCCCTATTATAATTGTGTCCCACCCCCAAGATGTGTGACATTATACCCCAACATTGTGCCCATTAAGTGGGAGTATACCAATCCCCTTCCCTTCTTCCCTTTTCCTGCTCCCTCATTCCCCTGTCCCCCACCTTGAATTGATTTGAGTTTTTCTCTTGTGTGGGCATGTATTAGACCATCTACTGGTTTCATGTTAGTATTGAGTACATTGGATTCTTGCTTCTCAATTCTTATGATACTTTACTAAGAATAATTTGTTCCAACTCTATCCAGGTTAATACAAAAGATGTAAAACCTCCATCTTTTCCATGGCTGCCTAGTATTCCACAGTATACAACTACCACAACTTGTTAATCCATTCCTGGGTTGGTGGGCATTTAGATTGTTTCCACATCTTGGCAACTTTAAATTGAGCTGCAATAAATAGTCTAGTGCAAATGTCCTTAGGATTAAATGATTTTTTTTTCTTCTGAGCAGATGCCTAGTAGTGGGATTGGGATCAAATGGGAGGTTCAGGAGGAACTTTTAATGCACTTTTCTCTCTGGGAGTGATCAGTGATCCAAGCTACAAAAAGGTAGAGAAACAAACTTTCACAGCAATACAAGGAGAATTCCAAGTTTCCCTACAATACAAAGAAGTCTGTCTCTTCCAGACAAGCATCAACACCAACCACAAACTTCTTGAAGTGCTGTAGAAATCATCAACTTTTCATGTCTTTAAATTTCACACGATTGTTACGGACAGAAACCAATACTTTTTTATCCTGTGTCCTGCAAAAGCAGGACTTTACAGAGTTGTCATCATGCTGTTGTGGGTTACTATACATTTAGAGTAACAGATAAAGAAGTCAAAGTGTTAGACACAAGCAGAATTTCTGGAGAAAGAATCATGAGAACAAATCAGAAAAAGTAAGAAAAAAAATCAGACTAAACCAAGCACAACACACATTTTCAAGACACTCATGTTCAGCGCCTCTGTTAGTGTGGACTGGAAGGTGGTCAAACATTCATTTTTACTGACCATAATCTGCAGAGTCATGTTTTGGGACGTGACTAAATTAATAATTTTTTGAATGGGGTTGCTTGCTCATGCATGGTTGATGAATCACTCTATAAAAGGTCAATTTTTACTCATTCATTCTAGCAAAGAGAGTTTCTCTGCTTTCAAAGCCCACTTGAGGGCTTGGTATAATGCTTTCCAAAAGTATCTTTGCAGAAAGAAGAACCAGGAGGACAGCTTGATCGATCCAAGAGGTCAGACTGACTCTGGGAGTGGGGCTCTGTGGAAAGTCCGGCACATGTTTTCTTTACTCATTTGCATTTTAGTTTGTAAACCAAGAGATTACCGTAACTCCCTCGTGGAATCAGAAATGCAGAGGTCTGTGATGACTAGGATTAGTAAACAACAACAGGCACCTCGGTACCGGGGGATCCATGCTAAGTGCATTGTGTGCTGTGTCTCATTTACTCCTCCCACCAGATTCCTTTCTCCACGCTGCTCTCTATCCCCAGGGAAGACATCCTGATAGAGCAGGTACACTGGCTCCCTTGCTCTGCAGGCTTCTTCCAGAGAAGAAGCAGGGAGGGAGGAGAAAGGAGGCCCAGGTATGTGTCCCCCCAACAGCAGTCTCCCTCCAGAGACCAGGGCTTCTCTCTGGACAGCCTCCCTCTAGGTGCCGGTCATGCTTTCCTCTTCTGCCCTTCAAGCCAAAGGCTGGTCATCAGCATGGCTTTTAGCCTAGGTAACTACCCCATCCTCTGTTCTCACCTAACACCAGGGGTCAACAACCTATGTGGCCCAAAGCCAGTTTTCATTTTACTAGAAGGCACTTAGGCACTATCTATGTCAGCTTTCACTATTAAAGCAGCAGAGTTGAGTAGCTGAAACAGAGCCCACAAGGCCGGCAAGGCTGAAAATATTTCCTATCTGGCCCTTTGCAGAAGTTTCCCAACACCTGCAGTATCCTCTGCCCACAGCCCTGAAAATAATCCTCTCATTACTAACCTCTCCCGATTTATCCCAAGTGAGCCATCTGTCTCCTCCTCGGCTCCTGAATAATACGGTCCCAACTACTTCTACAAGGTTCTTTTAGTTACTATAATTATTCCTTTTACATAGCAGAGAAGAAAATTTAAGGTTTCTTTGGAAGGAAACGTTTAGGTGAAAAGGAATGGGAATGAGAATGAGTTATTTTTAAAAAGTCTGCCAAAAAATGGGTTTATAGGGTAAGAGAGAGACTGGGGACTGATGGATTTTATAGGTAAAGTGCCAAAAATCTGTTAATACATTAAGGATCCAGAGATTTTTTTTTCTTATTTATTTTATTTATTTTTTGGAGACAGAATCTCACTTTTTCCCCCTTGGTAGAGTGCCAGGGTGTCACAGCTCACAGTAATCTCAAACTCTGGGGTTCAAGCAATCCTCTTGCCTCAGCCTCCCAAGTAGCTGGGACTAGAGGCACCCACTACAATGCCCGGCTATTTTTAGAGACAGGGTTGTGGTCTGGCTCAGGCTGGTCTCAAATCTCTGAGTTTAGGCAATCCACCCGCCTGGGCCTCCCAAGTGCTAGGAATATAGGCGTGAGCCACCATACCCAGTCTGACAAATTGTCAAAGCCACTCTGAAATATCACCTAACTCCAGTAAGATTAGCCCACATCACAAAGTCCCAAAGCTGCAGATGCTGGCGTGGATGTGGAGAGATCAGAACACTTCTATACTGCTGGTGGGACTGCAAACTAATACAACCTTTATGGAAAGAAGTATGGAGAATTCTCAAAGAACTAAAAGCCTACCTTCTCTATGAGCCCACAATTCCATTACTAGCTATCTCTACCAGAAGAACAAAAATCATTTTACCATAAAGGCATCTGCATCAGAATGTTTACTGCAGCTCAATTCACAACTACCAAGTTGTGGAAGCAACCCAAGTGCCCATTAACCCATGAAGGGATTAACAAGCTGTGGTATATGTATACCATGGAATATTACTCAGCCATGAGAAAGATGGAGACTTTACATCTTTTATGTTTACCTGGATGGAGCTGAAAGACATTGAGTAAAGTATCTCAAGAATGGGAAAAAAAACCTCCAATCTATTCAATACTGATATGAAACCAAAATCAATTATGTGCCCACACAAAATGATGAAACACAAATATGGTCTAGCAAGGGGGAGAAGACAGGAAGGAGGGTGGGGAGGATGAGGGCAATGGGAGGGGGGGAAGGAGGAGGAGGGAGGGAAATGGGAGGGGGGAGGAGGGAGGGCAACTGGAGGGATCTCACCTGACGTGAATAGTTTGAGGTTATATTCAGCACACCCCTTGGGTGAACTACAACTTGAACTTTACCTTGGAAGGGAGAACAATATAACCTAAACATTTGTACACTCATATTAATTTGAATTTAAAGTTTATTAAAAAAAACTTTATAATAAAAAAAACCTAAAAATAAAATATAAATTGACTGTAGCCAAGAATCTCAAGTTTGCTTTTAAAGACCAATGAGGAAACTGCTTCCCTTGGCACGTCCTACTTTTTCAGCTTGGAGATGAGAAACATCAATACTTCACTGAATGAATGGAAAGACTTTGGGACAGAATTCTTTCTCCATCCACAAATGTCTGAAAACATTACACGGGAACCTGATTTGCTGAAGGAGGAGTACACGGTTAAACATAGTTCCTCTTAGCCAGCCCCCACTCCCTGCATTTTAAAAAAACTCAGTAATATCTGAAGATAAAAATATTGCAAGATATACTGATCTTGGAAGGTCCCTGCTATGGTCTGGGTGTTGGTGTCCCCCTCAAAAGGAATATGCTGTAACTTAATGCCCGATGTGATATATTGCTAAGAAGTGGGTCCTTTGGGAAATAATTACGACCTAAAGCATCCACCCTCATGAATGGGATTAGTGTCCTTACAGAAAAGGCTCCAGGGGAGCTGAGTTGTGCCAAGTGAGGACACAGCAGTAAGGAAGTGCCTCTGCCGCGGAAAGCCTTCACTAGACACTGACTATGCCAGTCAGCACCTTCGCCGCAGACTCTGCAGCCTCCACAACTGTCAGCAGTGAAGTTCTGTTGTTTATAAATAACCCAGTCTAAGGTATTTTGTTATAGGAACAAAAAAGGATAAGGTAGTCCTACTCCATTGGGTCTAAGAACAATAAAGTTACTGTTAGATAATAATAAGCAATTTAAGCTGCCAGTTCTTTAGCACATTAGATGTACCAGGGCCTATAAAAACACTTTATGCTCTTTTTTTCATTTACAGATTCCAACAAGCTTGGGCCACACCGGTAGCTGGCCACATACACTGAGGCTCGCAGGTTCAAACCCAGCCCGGGCCAGCTAAAAAACAACAATGACAACTGCAAAAACAACAACAACAAAAAAATAGACAGGCATTTTGGCAGGCACCTGTGGTCCCAGCTACTTGGGAGGCTAAGGCAAGAGAATAGCTTGAGCCCAAGAGTTTGAGGTTGCTGTGAGCTGTGATGCCATACCACTCTACTGAGAGTGACAGCTTGAGTCTCTGTCTCCAAACAAACAAAAAACCAGATTCCAACAAGCTTATTTTGAAAGTAGTACTATGACTTCCATATTTCAGATGAGAACATGGAGGTGAAGTGGTGTTGAGAATTAGCCTGAATTTGTAAATGACAGAGACTAAATCTTACCTGCTTTTCTGAACGTGGGACACTGAAAGCTGCCCCTGTGTTGAGCATGGACCTCACTCCCACAGAAGAGGCCTGCCACTGAGGACCTGATTATTAATATAATAAAGGTGCAGCTCAGGGGTTATTTCATAATATTACTGCAACATTGTTCTTGAAACTCTCATTGGTTTAAATCTGTTAATGTGGTCCTAACCCTGAGTGGACAGGCAGACTGCTCCCTGGGATCTAGCCTATGAGATATGAAGTGTGTGCACGCACACACGTGTCTGTATATATACTGGTGTGGACATATTTACATCATGATATTTAGATTAAGCTCCTTCAGACCTATGTAGAAAACGTTATAAATTTCAAATGCCACTGAAGAGGTGATGAGTCCTGATGACCTTGCTCCACGAAAGGAAGACCCTTCACATCCCCCTATGTCTCTGCCTATCATTTTTATGTTATTTGATACCTTGTTCCCTCAAGTCTTTATATTCTGTATGTGTTTATCCAGTTGAAAATTGAAAGGCCATTTTAGGATTGAGTTGATCTTCACTGAGGGAGAATATCAATTTTCAGAGCTTTGTCTGGCTCACGCCTTTAATTCTAGCACTCTGAGAGAGCAAAGTGAGAGGATCTCTTAAGCTCAGGAGTTCAAGACCAACCTGAGCAAGGTAAGACCCTATACCTACTAAAAATAGAAAAATGAGCTGGGCAGTGTTGGCAGGTGTCTGTAGTCTCAGCTACTCAGGAGGTTGGGGCAGGAAGATCACTTGAACCTAGGAGTTGGGGCTGCTGTGAGCTATGATGCCTGGCACTCTACCCAGGGCAACCAAGAGAGATACTATTTTTTTTTTTTAAAAAAGGTTAAGGATGGAAACAGAGGGCTGTGGAGGGTTCTAAGGAGTCTATGGGTCCCACAGAATAAATCTGCATACATGTGTGAGGCAGAGAGACTATGAGAATGAGCATTTTGGGGCAAGCAGATCCAGAGCTTTCTTCAGATCCTTTCAGGGTTCTGTCTCCCCCAGACCACAGAGAAATGTGAGATGAGAGAGAAGGCAGTCTTATGCCCCACCGCGCAGCTGGCTCCCAGCCATGCGAGCTCAGGCGGGCAAGCAAACACAGCAGCATTCTCCTGGCTCTCCTGCTCCACTAACTAGAGCATTCCCCATCACTCTGCATATTGTGCCTTACTCTCCACTGACTCAGAGTGAGCCTGTGATGTCACCAGGCACTACTCCCTACAGAGCCCAATTGGACACAGAGAGGGCTGGACTGGACTCCATCCAAATGGTCTACGTCCTCAAGTAACAGAGGGGCCTCATCTGTGGCTAAGGCTGTTTCACCTGTGAGGCAATCTCTTGACATCCAGCCTGAGACTCAAAATAGGACTTTTATTTAATCCTGACTTCCGTTTGCCTGTTAAAAGGGCAGATGGCCCTGATCTTACGCTCTTCAGGCAGCTGTGGCAGGGTAATTCTCCCTAAATGACTAGGTATTGTTATTGCTTTATTATTTTGTATCTTGCTTTGTAACCATAAAATTCACCTCTAATTCTCAAGTACTATATAGCTGCCTTTATAGTATTTGGTCAACAATTTTGACATAACATAGCCGAAGCATCCCATAACAGGTTTCATTTTAGTTAAACACCCTTTACGGAGAGGGGGATACAAATTTGGGGGATTAGGGTTTACTCAAGCATAAATTCCAAGGTTCAAATGTACTCCTATATACAGAAGAACAGACCTACATGAACACACAACCAACTCTTCATAGAAAGAATTCTTCACAGAAAGAATATGCATGTATGGCAGTGGGGTGGTGGTGGAGGGCTTTCTCTCAGTCAGCTGAGTAGGCGAAAAGAACTGTAATGTGCTCAGAATGTCTTCTCCATTTCTCCACATTTTAAAACACACTAAACACTCCCCATGCCATGAGCACATGCAGCCAACTATCTCACATTCCGTCTTTGAATAAACGTGTCTTTCTACCAAGGACCAGCCTTGGAATCTGTGTGGGTACGTCTGTGTGCAGGTGGGAAATGTTTGGTCACCTAGTTATGCATATTTTATTTAAAATATAAATAAAGATTTATATAAAGATTACAAAGAAATATTTGCCTACTGGGGAAAATGAAATTTTAAACATTATATGAATGTATGTTATAGTCAACATTTTGAATCTGAATCCCAGGACTAAAGGAAATATGTAGAGAGACATCATTGTAGTATTGTGTGCAGGTCCCAAAATGCAAAATAATTTAAGGATTTGTCAACTGAAGTGTCATTGAATAAACTGTTTCAGTGACAGTCACAACCAGATGATGACACAGCAAGCATCTATGAAAGCCAAGGCGTTATACGCGTATCTGTCTCCATCGGAGGAATGGGCGTTAGACACTGTGAAAGGAAACGTGCAGAGTACAGTGGGACTGTGTCTGCGTAACCTGTGAGGACAATGATCAAAAAGAGGAAAGAAAACATGCGTACGTGTGTTTCTATTTTGTATAATCTCAGAGAAGGCTATGGAAGGTTCCGGGCTGCAACAGCCTTCCTGGGGCGTGGGAAGAAGGAAAGGAGAGGAAGGCAGGTGGAGATTTGTCTTTTTCATTTTAAAATTTCTATTGTTTCAATGATAATGGCAACCCCACATAACACTTTAATTTCCAGTGGTGTGTTCAATGAATTGTTTTTTTAAAAAAGAAATGTATTACCGGTATTAATAAAAATAACTCAGAACCCACCCCTTCTACAAGCTGTTACTGCTGGCATCTTGATGTGTGCAAATCCTCACTATTTCCTACACCTATACTATCAAAAATAACTTTTAAAAAGAAAATTTATATTTTATATGTATATAAAATCGACATTATGTTGTTGTAACGTTATTGTTTATATATGCGCACACATAGTTTTATAATATGCATGTTCACTTACTGAGGCTTCAATAGTCTTCCACTGGCCTGGGATCTGGCTGGGCAGAAATGGGACAGGAAGGAAAGCACCCAGAGCCAGACGGAGATCTGGACTCTGTAGTCCTCAATCGCCAGCTGGGTGACCTCTATCAGTCACTTAACCTGCGTCTGGGGGTGTCACCTGTATACCATGGCTACTGCAGGGTTGTGGGGAGAATAAAATAAAACAGCACCCAGATAAGCAGCTTATGTCCTCAGCTCACAGCAAACGGGAGGCTCCTCAGAAACGGAAACGACTTGTCATCATAATCAATAATCACAATGTCATAAGTATCTGTCCTGTGCTAAGAACTCTTCTAAGAGCTTCTGAAATCTTGAGCTATAGGTGTATTAACTCATCTGATCAGCACACCTGACTATACGTGAAATAGAGACTGTCCATCCTCATCTTTTAGTTGAAAAAACAAAAGTCCAGAAAGGTAACTTGCCAACGCTACACAGCTAATAGTATCAGGGCTGGGATTCAAACCCATGCAACGAGCTGACCCTTATCTGCTACACATACTGCTGCTCATCACGACTGCTGGGATGGAACCTTACATGTATGGAAGCTAAGTTCATAAGCATGTCTATGAACTGGTAATAACTGATTAACAATGCTAATCTGAAAACTAAAAACAGCCTGAGGCTGTTTGAGTTCAGAGACCTTTACAATGGGGGACATGCATGTGGACTCCCTGGGTACCCCACCCGTGGTGTTCAGCACTCTCTCCCCATCTCTCCCCGTGTGACCATCCAGTTACACTCTGCAAAGGCGAGAGCAGTCAGGACCTTCTCTTATCCCATAAGCCCTTCCAGCACCCAAAACAAAATTCAGCATCAGAAAGGGAAAAAGATCCACAAGTAAAATAGAACAGGACAAGACAGCCTCACTCCAGTTTATACCCCCCTGAAACCACACTCCTTCAATCTGTCACTGCAGGAGTTTGTGCCCCAGATGGCCAGATCATGACAGTGACTATCTCACTAACTTACGATGGAATGAATTGTCTCCCATTAGACTCTGGTCATGGGAATCCAACTTGTTTCCAATCTCCAGAAACCAGAGACATTTAGCAATGTGTCTACTATCACTTTCAGCACTCTCCTAAATTAAATCAAAATGACACTTGAGTTTCCTTAAATAAGGTCCCAAAGACCTTAAGGTCTAGCTTTGTCTCATAGGTGGTCTGTAACATTAAACCACCAACAATTAGCGTTATGCTTCCCCTTCCAATGCCACAGCAGTTCTTTTCTCTCTCTGACAAGGCCAGGACATTCCCTCTGTCTGGTGTGGTACATGAAGGGAGAAAAAAGAAAGAAGAAAACAGCAGGTCATTTATTATACAACCTGAGAGCTTTAATTCAACACTCTTAATGAGCAGAATCTGCTGTCCTTGTTACAATTACAGGAGCATCTTCTGTGACTGCTACTGAACTTCAGGTGTCAAGGGGATTAAGTTAGAAGGGAAGGGGAAAAGAAGAAGAATAGGGGAAAAAAAGAACCGCTTCCACTCAGAAAACAAGACAAAGACAGGCAGACCCTTGTCACTTTGGAGTTGAACCTGAGCACTAAACATACGCCTTGCTTAATTAAAAGTGGTTACATTTTCAGGACAAGTTACCAACCTTTATTTTTTAATTGGGTAGTGCTCCATTTAATGGGGTGTGTGTGTCTGTGTGCATGTGTGTGTGTACAAATATATACATGTGTTGTGGGTGAGAAAAAAAATGAAAGCTGACCTCGGGGTGGGGAAGGAAACATTTATTACTAATAAAACCACTTAGTTTTTTTTATTTGTTTGTTTTAAAGTCGCTTGTAACAACTATTTTAATTCTTCTTTTTTGTGTTGTTTTGGTTTAGATTCTGGAATTAGTAATGAATGGAATTTATTAAATAACAGCATTCCATGGCAGTCTTTCAACAGGAAATACAAACACTAGATTGCATTTGATCATTAATATGTTTGTTTCTGTTAGGGTATCAGCTAAGCAAAATGCTACATTAAATGTGCTAAAAATGACAGATGTGTGTTAACAAAATCAATTAATCATGCAGAGAGCTTACCACTACTTTTATAACTCACATGTGTAACTGATCTATCACTCACTAAAAAAATCCATTTGAATGAATTCTGCCATCCTACACCCCGAAAGGGTTGAGAAACTGCACCATTTTTATCGTCTCCCTTTGAAATCATTAACAAAAAACATAATTTTTTCCCCAAAATAAACTATTTTAATTCAAGTCCAGGCTGCTGCCAATTTCCAGAGGTAACATTGCAGCTTTAGGTTGGCTGGCTTATAAAGACACCAACAGATACTTCACGAATTCTAAACAACTTTAGTTTCTTTCTTGTCTTAAGTGTTCAAAGGAAAAATTAAGATAGTTGTTCTATGCTATTTTCCATTCTAAAGTTGATGAATTTAGGTTTTAAAAGTTTTTGTCAGCAGGGCAGCACCTATGGCTCAAAAGAGTAAGGCACCGGGCCCCACATGCTGGAGGTGACAGGTTCAAACCCAGCCCTGGCCAAAAACTGCAAAAAAAGAAAAGTTTTTGTCAGCAAATGTTAACAGAAAAAAAATCAGGAATGTCAATTATAAAATTCCCATTTGATCTCTTCATTTATATTAAGATTTATATGGTTCAACTTAATATTCATTTCATGAAAACATTTATCTATTTTCATCTTTTCTCACTAGTCCAGCACAGAACACAGAATTGAACATTTTGGTAGAAAAGTAACAGTAAAAAGATAAAATAAATTTGTTTGCTATCACAGCCTTCAAACATCATCTTGCTCATCAAACCTCTCCTGGGGCGTGGGCCGGTGTCAGGAAGACATGAAGACCTCTCCCCAGGCCTTTGTTTAATCCTCTCTCATTTGCACTCCCCCAGAGAAGCCTTCAGAAAGTTCCACTGTGGTTTACTGCTTCACTGAGAATCTGGTTTAATTAAGCAACTGGGGCAAAGGAATTATTTCCTGGAACACGTATGAAAATTCTGTGGCAACAGCAGTGACTTGTGTCACAGAAAATGGCGCGCTCAGAAGTGAGCAAAAGCATCTTCTAGAACTTAGCTGCTATTGCTTTTATGCTGGCTTTGACAGGAAGGTAAGATCCAAGTCAGTAAGCAGGAAGGGACAAAGGTGACTACCATTAGGTTATTTTCCAAATACAGCGGCAAAGGCGACAGCTTCATTAAGCCAAAAGCACAACCACTAAAGGAAATCCAGGCTCTCTCTCACCGAACCTGAGTTAACCAGAGATAGTAACACAATTTCCTAAATCTTATCACTGAACAGACGAACAGAAATGCTTTAATTAAAATATAAAGATGAAATTCGTAAGTGCAGCAGACTTTTGAAGTTTAGTTTATAAAACCCAATGTGGTATACCAAAAATTAAACTCCTGATTTTTTAAAGCTGCCATTATATTGACCTTTTTTAAAAGAGAAAAACAAAAGCAAAATTAGGGCTTCCTCATGAGGGCTCTCTGGCAAGTCCATATACTCTCTTGCTTCCAAATAAAGGTCTCTCTACTCCTGAATTCCTCCTGGCACTGGGAGAGATATCTATTTTAACCCGCTACTATTCCTGTATGGACAGCTGGCAGATTCCACCTGTCTGCAGGAGGTGCTGTCAAAGTATCAAATGTCCTCAAGGCCTCATGACATATCTGTCACCTGCCTTGAACACTTCTAATGTTAGACTCCCTGCTGTTTCACCCTCAGAAGTTGGTCACATGACTTGAAAGTCTATTCCCAAGTTAGGCACAGATGTATTTTCTGATCAAATAAAGAGTCCGTCCAGGGACTAGGCATGGGTCTACTAGGTACGGGGAACATGGCAGGTACAGGGATAAGAGCTCGGCCTAGGTAGGTTCCGGGCACAGACTGCTAAGCTACCTTGCTCAGAAACAGTTTCTCTTAGGTGCTTGGGGGCTATCTACTATAGCTGGGGAGAGAGAGAGAGAGAACATCTTAGAGAGAGTAAAGCAGTCTTCTTAGAAAGATAGATCTTAGCATTTAGCAGAGCTTGGTAATCTTCAGCAGAGACACGCCATGCTGGCGTTCTGCAGGCAGAAGAGGAGACAGAGTCAGAGTGTGTCCGTGATAGAATGCGCATGCTCCCGACTGCCTGCTCCTCCAGCCTAATATAAGGCTGAGCTCATGCCTCTCAACACCACAGGTGAGGAGACTGCCAATTCACCACTGCTCTCATCTCGTGAGCTCTCATGCTTGTTAGGAGAGCTAAATCCCTCTCCATGCCCTTTCCACCAAGGTGTTCCATTACAGGTATTCCTTATAACTCTCACTCCTCCTAGCCATAAGCTATATGGGCTGTTACAACAGGGCTTACTCAGTGTGTCCCTCTCTTGATAGTTTACCTCCAAGCAGGGCTCTCCTCAGTGCTTCCATACCAAACTACAAACCTCATAGGGACAGCCTATCTTAGGAGCCAACAGATGCTGGATTCAGAAGCCTATTTGGTTATAACTGACAACATTCCGAACAGAATCTAGAATGCAGGCAATCACAACACACTCCACACAAAGCATACAGATCTAGTATCAGGCGGATGCAAATTTCCTCGGTTGGGGGAGAAATTACCCTGCACACCAAAGTGCCACACTTAGAAACAGAGTTAGGCTTCCAGAGACGGGACCCAGGTTCCTTTGTTGTTAAGTCCATTCTGACACAATTGACCACTGGCTAATGCCACCCATCTGCTGGTGGCATGCAGAGCTCATGACCTTGGCCTCAGAAGGTCACAAGTGGAAAGCTGACAGCAGAGGAGATTATTTTTACAAATATAGTCCTATATCCTAACACCAAATCTGATTCCGTTCTTGTCACAACAGGTTGGACTGAGACTTGCCATCAGCAGATCCAACAAATTCCAGGGAATAATATCAGCAAAAGACATCTGCCGTCAGCTTGGAAGGTACAGCTCAGTCCTCCAAGGCAGAGTGCTTTCAGCCTGTGGATGGCTGCCCTTCAGTGAGCCATGAAATCAATTCAGTGGGTGGCAAACAGCATTAAAATAAAAGAACAGAATAGAAATACTCTACAAGTGTTAATGATGACTATCTTTCATGAGCGCTACATTAGGCCATACATATAGAAAACATTTCTTTCTATAGGTCAACCCTCCAAAAGTTGGCAACATGCCCTATCAAAGAGCAGTGTCGAATGACCTGCTGTTAGGGCTACACTTACATTCACATTTGGGCTACATCAACCAACAAATGGACATACAGCACTAGCTACAACTGGGATTCAAAGAACATAGCATTTTTCAAAAATGTATAAAAACAAACAAAAGTTTGTTTATCAAAGAGTGCTTCCCTGATTTCCAGCCCATGACATTAATATTAGTATTTATCTACGCCTCTGAAAGTTTTGAACAATGACAGAATTCTTCCACTTTGTAGTGGCTTCTAATCTCGAAAGGTTCCTTCTTCCCTCAACCAGCCAAATGAAAATAGTGACACAGAATTTAGCTCAGGCTGGAACGTGTTATTGTAGGTGGCCCTGGGCCGTGCGACTGTGGGACCTTAATAACATGATTTGCAAATCAGCCCGTTATCCATCTCCAACTTGTCTGATCACATCTAGGGGACAGAGGCAATTTGGGGCTAAATGTAACAGAAAGTGAATCCATCCTAAGTATATATGTTGAAACATTTCCATGGCATGAATTCATTCCTGAACCCATGGGAGGAATAAAATGGGACCAGCACCCTTAAATTCTCCTTAGGCCTGTTCCCATTCACCATCCTGACTTCTAAGCCCACTAATTTTGTCCTTAAGGCAACAGAAAAGAAAGTAAGACTCAAGATCTAGCTTGAATTTACTAACACGACATTTTTATCGTTTTTATCTTTACTCTTATTTTGTATTTACAGCTAGTGAAAATGGCTTTCCATTTACAGTCATGACACACAGTTTCTTTTTAAAATAAATTTAACTATTTAGCAAAACAGGTGGCACATACATGGCAAAATCTGAGCAGGTGGTACATAGTATATGCCCAACTAAAGTCTGAGAGACACTCAGGTTTGCCAATCAGTGCAAAATGGTAAACGGGCTTCAGTGCCCACCCTTCTCTCTGGATGCTCAGATGAAGGTGGATTCTCTCCCTCCGCTATGACAGATACATCACAAGGACTGATTTCCTCTTTTGCATAATTTAAGACAGTTTAATGGTCAGTCCTCCCAGGAGATGACACGATGTTATTTTTATGCCATTTTGCCTTGTACTTCCCCCATGTATCATGCTTAATAATCACTGGAAGAGGCTGATTCAGAACATACGGAAATACATGAAATTCTGCTTATCTCTCTATCAATTTACGTTTTAAAAGATCACTTAGAACTGAGACAGATTACAACAAAAGGTCGCAAACAGCTCCTGGTACCAAAAACCTTTACTATTGTAGCAAACAACAACAAACCCTCAATATGGGCTTAACTTTCAAAGGAAAGTATCATTTCAATAGAAGGAGCAACTCCTTTCCTAGTCCTTTTCTCTCTGAATCAGTGTAATTCTCTGTCCCGTTAAATCCAGGAAGTTTAATAGATGGGATCCTTCAATTTCACTTAATAGATGTACTTAGTGCATTAAGGAAATTAACCTAAACTTACCTATTAATAGTCTTCACCTGTAATTCAGTCCCTTTGCCAAAACAAAGAGGTATTTGCTACTACTTTAGATAATACAACTTGCCCAAAAGATTCTCCTTTCACCTCTTGTAAAATATAAAGGCTATTCAACACGGACTATATTCAAAATATCTTATAACTTCACCCAATTTATCCTGGGCCTTCAGTGAGTGAGTGGAGACAAACTCCCAGCAGCTAAATAATGTGAAGCCCATAAAGTGCTTGCATTCAGGCATCCACGGACTCACATACATATTCCTGGAGAGCGGTGGTTCTCAACCTTCCTAATGCCGCAGCCCTTTAATACAGTTCCTGTGGCTCGAGACCCACAGGTTGCGAACCCCTGATGTAGACTCACACATATACAAAGTACATTTTATGAGCTTTATAATACTAAGCAATCTAAAAAAACTCTTATCTGTTAAAACACAGTAAATTAAAAGGCTGTGGCTAATAACAGTTCCAGTATGGTTTAGGGCTCCATTAAAATGAAAATACCGAGGTAACAACTCTCTGAAAATGATTCTGCCAAACTGGGCATTTCGTGCCCTTCCTCAGTTTGATTATGTTTCTCTGTACTGTTTCATATCCCAAAGAGAATTAGTCCTCCAAGTAAGTCCTCCAAAATAAGAGGTTAATTTGGGCATTTGAGTGGAGAACTTATAAACTTCACCAACTTTGTCACCATCATCCTTTAAAAGGAAAGGGGAAAGTTGCTCCTTTCTTTAGCTTTCAAACTTATCTTTCAATAACTGAACAAAACAAAGATGTCGCTCCATTGAGAATATTAAGAGGTTTCAAGCTATAGTTGACCAGCAGCTAACCCCTGGAAGCTGCCTAGTCAACAATCAGATGTCCACACAGTCCTAATGCAGCCAAGCTGACCCCAGCCTCGTTTTCTAACTAGCTCAATCAAGAGTTGGTAAATCTGGGGGTTGTCATGAAAATAGCATGTAAATATGTGTGTGTGTGTGTGTGTGTATATATATTTTATATATATATATATAAATAAAATAGGCAGGATGCCAGGATTCTAGGACAGATTCTTGGTACCTGCAAACACAGCCACCCTATGGGTACAGATTTTCTTTTATCTCTATCTAAAGCTGATTCTCATGGGGAAAAAAAAAGTTTCAAGCTTTCAATACAAGTGATGAAATACTTTTTCGTGCTTGATTCTCTCTGTTCCCCAATTCCTTTATCACCGGTGATTCTATCCAAAATCCTCATTAGATGTTAATATTATCTCACCCATCTGTCAGCACACTGACTCAGACAGTTCAAAGAATGACACAAGCACCAGAAATCTAATAACAATATTGGAACAAAATCATACTTAATCTTGTTCTACTTGAACTTCCTCTATTTCGTTTAAGCTAGAGTTTAGAACAAGTAATGAAAATATTATGTGTCCTTTATGCGATTTCCACGTCCCAATAGATTCCAGCACATATGCCCAATATCAATTCCTGAATGATAAAACTGATAAATTTATTTTGTCAAGATAACGCTTAGTATCAGTAAGGGTTTCTATAATCATCTTTAATGCTTTATTGTATTTTCAATTTTTCTGCACTGGTGTATTACATGAATGTCAAGATTTTAAAATGTTACCCAAAACAGAAATTAAATACAATCACAATCTTAAGGGAAGTTTTCCTTAAAGAAATACAAACTCTTCACAATTTTAATAAAATCCTAATATTCCTCATGAGTCAATATAAAAACAGAAACCTTAATCTGTTCTGGCACTTATTTAAAAATAGCTGATATTGAATGTGCAATTGTTTGACTTTATTTTTAGGACATGTAAGTCGGCACATATGCAATGAATTACCATGCTGTTCACACTAAGATGTGTATTAAGCATTACCCCCTGATTGATCAATTATTGTGATTTACATGGCTTTAGGAGGCGGGAGCTCTTATGCAATCTAGATTCAAAGTGTCACTAATTTCAAAAAGAAATCTTAAACAAATTTAAATGGTCTATCCACAACTGTACTGTCAAATTTATGAAACAGTGCCAGACAGCCATCACCAAAGCCCTGGTGTGCTAGAAGGCCCCGGCAGCTCAGCCTCTAAGGACCTACAGGAAACGGCACAGCATAGCTAACCACCTGGAGAGTGCTGAGACCAAATTGACAGCATTCAGACACTTGCACTGATTTTCTTTATTATGGCAATCCTGTGATATAAGTAACATTGTCCCTGTTTTACAGAAGAAAGCAATGCTCAGAGATGATAAGAAGCTTGTCCACGGTCTCAAAAGTAGCAAATGTCAGAACACGAATTCAAAAGCTGATTCCACAGTTCATGGTTCTTAATCACCATTTATAGCAGCTGGCCTTCTAATTAAACACAGTATTAGTTATCTTCTTCTAAATCCAGGTGTCACAGGTAAACTCCCTGGAGCCAGGTACTACATTCGCTCTCCACGTAGTCTATCTGGTCTACCTCATATCAGGCTGAACTAAGGCGACACCTGACGAGTGGACATTGTCTGCTTTCAGTTTCTCTTCCACTATTAACCTAAGAACTTGTACCACACGAAGACTTTTCAACAAGCCACAATCAGAGATCACTCTACATCAAGCATCCCCCACTTAATTTTGTAAATCAACACCTAACCATATTTTTTTGGATATGGGCAACACGTATCTGGCTAACACATCCTGAAATCAACTGCCTGGAAACATCATTTCCTGGCAAAAAACGTTCGACCAAAAGAATCAAGGCAAAAAAACCCCTGTCTTTTAGATTAGGTTGCCAGGATCAATTGTCCTACCCTACAGTTCTTCTCCAAATACTCAAAAATAAACAATAAACATATTTAGCTCATTTTTAGACTTGTAACAGTAATAGACTTGCATGGGGCGGGGGGAGGAGTGACAGCGTGGCTATGAAATCAGACATTGTTAGGCTTTAAGTTCAAATGACAGCAGGAAATAGTGAGGAAAGATGGAAATGAAGAGAGTCAAAAGAACCACCCGGGCAGCAGGGAGTGCCGCCCTCAGGAGACAAGGGGTGGGACCCGTCTCTGTGCAGTTCAAATGGCCATCACAATAGGCAAAGCCTGGGTGAAAGTCAGAGGGATCCTCCACTCACTGCTGTGTGTGGAAGACTAGCTCCATACCAGATGCCCTCCACGGCGAGGCTCCAAGGAATCATTAATCCTCATTAGAAGAAATCACGCTGTGGCCGCTTCCCACCCTGGAGTTCTCAGAGTTCCCAAAGTGGCGTAATTGCAAATCAGTGCCCGCAGCTGCCCCTCTGCCCTTGAGACTTCCTATGTACAATTCCCATTGACGATTCCTGATTGTCAACATTGCCCCAGCCTGTTCACAGCACCCTAATCTACAGACACTGTGCTTAGTTTTCCCTTCCAAATGACATCTGCCCACAGCTTTGGTTTCCCCAGAGCTCTCTGGTGTTATATACACTCCGTAGTTCACACCCAAAGCCAGGCCATCCCAATCACACACCTTCCGAATTAAATGAAAATGGATCTAGCTCCTTTGGACTTTTAGCAACAGATGAAAAGACAAATTTTTTTAAAAAAAATAGATCAGGGTTATTTTTCTCAAAACCCCCATTTAAAGGTAAGCACCCAGATGTATGTAACCATAACTTCATACAAAATGTATTTTATTTGTATCATTGTCAAGGGCTTGTTTCCGTTTTGTTGTTCTTAGGAAATGACCACAGATTTAGGTTTTTGACCTAATCTTCACTTGAAAAATTTAATGGGGACAACAGTCACTTCTGATTTATTCTTGCTTTTAAAATGCTTTGCGGATTATCTAATTAAATCTTTGTATTAAGGGATGACTTTGGGGGATGGATTTAAAACTTCTGTGGAGTCAGAACTCCCACAAAGTACCCAGTGTCAACATAAAGTGAACTTGGATTAATCTGGGAGAGATGCTCTGCCAAAGAGAAGGACCCAGCCCGCCTCCCCCCGACTGCCAGCTTCAGCAAGAGACAGAAGCCCGTGCATTTCCACACCTGGCCCATATGCTATGAGATTTCAGAAATCACAGTGATTAGTAATTTTTAAAAAGAAATAGACAAGCAGGAGTCAGCTTTGTGGTGTGTAAAGTTTAAAAGAAACTTTCACCTCACCAAGTTTTTCATCTTTACTCTTACTTCATTACCAAAAAAATAAATAAATACTCACTTTGGAGAATTACAACACTACAGAAACATGACTTTACATATTTGAAGTTCCTTATAATCCCACCACACAAAATAACTATAAAATCTTTATTAGCTCAGAGTTTTTCCTATGCAAAGACTAATACATATAAATGCCTTAAAAATAAACACATCGCATCACATCGTATGTTCCAGTCTTTTTTTTTCCTACATCAGGGATTTTCTGGTAAAAAACTGACAAACTTGCCAGAGAAATTCTAAAAGAGCAGTAAGACACCGTATGTTCTATTCTTCACCTAAATTTTATGTCTATCTGATCGGTATGAGGTGATATATGTTACAAAGATGTTCATTGAAAGGCTAGTTCTGATAGCAAAATAATAATAATAAAACAGTAATAAATATAACAAAGTTTATAGATCAGTACAATGAGCTATGCGTGGTCACTAGAAAGAAATTAATACACAATATTTTTAAGGTAACTATGGAGTGAAGAAAAAAAATTTTGTTTTAATCGGTCACATTGTTAATTTTGGAAAGAATATCTCCCTGAAATAGTTGGAGGTTTTCTCAATAATCCTTTAGCAGTACTGCATTCTTGCTGAAATATACAACAACAGCAACAGACAAATCTCAGAAATATTTTGCTAACTTCTATATTTAGGTTTAGTACTAAGTTCTTGTATTCCATACGCAAATTTTAATGTGAAATAACAACTATTCACATTCATACTTAATAGCAAAAATCTTTCCCCCCCCCGACATTATCTCCTTGATCCACCCAGACAGTATGACAGGCAGGAAAGACAGGTTGCGTATAATCTTCTTGTTCTAGAGATGAAGAAATCAAGCCCCAAACATTCAGGATACCAAGACCACAGGGTGAGCAGCTGGGTAAAGACTTAACCCTGAGGGCCCTGGTTTAATCTCAGGCTCTTTCTAGCCCAACATGTCCCCTCTCATGCTAAGGAAGTCGGCTGCATTTCAGAGAAACATAATTCTGTCAGGGTCCTCGACTCTGTAGGGGGCTGTTAGGGTGAAGGGTAAAGGGAATGTGATAAAAGCGGGTAGACAGGAGAGGGAAAAAGGTGCCATCAGGGTGGCCACTTTATTTTCCATTTGAAAATCAAAAAGACAGACATTCTTATCATTATTAAGAATACAATTATACCAAGGAAAAAAGAGGGTCATTACTTCCAAATGACATTGCAAAAACATCATTTAAATGACTTGATGTAGAGACAGCAAATACATAGCCAAACTGTCACCCCCTCCCCTTTACTGTGCCCAGGTAAGCATCACCAGCAGATCCCTGAGCCCACCTCCTCCATAGGGCCTCAGAATCTGTGAGGACAGCACAATCCAGGGCAATGTCACTATAAACCAACTGAAATCGGCACAGAGAATGAAAC
Source organism: Galago senegalensis (assembly GCA_963575145.1). Lineage (NCBI taxonomy): Eukaryota > Metazoa > Chordata > Mammalia > Primates > Galagidae > Galago > Galago senegalensis. The sequence continues at coordinate 52,248 of CAUYTI010080186.1, forward strand.
CAGAGTCCCTGCCTCTTGAAATGGACTCAGAGTCCCTTACTAATAACTGGTCTTCAAAACCTGCTTACTTTTCCAGCTAACAGAGACGCTTAACACAGCTTGAATTATACCAAGTCTCTTTCATCAAAACAGAATATTTGGGTAACTAAGGCAATGGCGATTTTAAATTACCACTAACAGGTTTTACTTCTTCAGTGAATAACTGTCACTGCACTGGCCAAATTCTTCATGTTCCTCTGTTGAATGTGGTCCACGGGGATCAGCCACTGTGAACAGCAGTACAGCCTCAACTATTTATTTTTAATGTTGACCAAAAATGGACGATGCACACCTGGGCCTGTTTAGAGGGAAGACCGTTTCCTGCATGTGGTTACATAAGTACTTATATAGAGAGCCTTTTTTACCCCTATAGTGAAAAGGCAAAACATAATGACAAAATCATTTGGTTTACGGCATAATTTTTTCTCCAAAACCAAGCTAAAGATTAAATGGAAACATTTTAAACAATTTTCACCAGTAAGTTTTAATTCACTGATAACATCCAAGCAAAGATTCAATCCAAAGGAAAAAGATACTGATTGGTATTTTTAAAAAGTACTCTTCTAGGCATTTCTGATCTAAGTACTCATCTAGGCATTTCTGATCTATAAGGAGGAGGAGTACAATTAACCGTGCACATTTGGAATGACAGGAGAGGTACTGTTGTAGGCAAACATGGTTTTCGAAATATATAGATGAATGATCATGAGCACAGGAAGGTATGTGTTGTTATTGGGGGTGTGTGTATACACATGTCTATAAGTACATGTTTACATTTTCTAGCTCTGTCTGCTAATGAAGACCCTAGCCCCCTTATTTTGGTTTCTAAATACCATTCCCCACTAAATGGAGCTACATCTCCTTGTGAAAATGTTGATGTCATAACTGCGGAGGAAAAAGGTAGATTAACCTGGAATATTTTATTGTGCCAATAAGTAGAAAAGTGCTCACAATAATGGGAGCATGTCAAAAGGACAGAAGTTGAAAGGCCGAAAGAGTTGCATATGGCCAAAACTGGACCAATGTGACCAGCAAATTATAAAAATCCATGAGTCTGTGTTGATACAGAGAGACAGACAGACAAACAGGCAGATTACACAGTGGTGAAAAGAATATGCCTTCTCATAGTGGAAAGTCCACCAATAGAATCCAGAAGGAATGGAGTTAGAAAAGTCACTGTTTGTCAGTCATCACAACTGTAATAAATTATTAAACTGAAAACCATCAATGGATGCCAAAAGCAGTTACAACAGTTCGAGGAGTGCCGGTACATTTACACAGCCTCAAATTATCTCCTCACAAGAGGATTACTAATTAAATAAAGAATACTGGACAAACAGATAAGACTTTCACTAAGTAGTTCAAGTTAACATCACCACTAAAGGCACAAATTGATCTCATGTGAGTCCTGACATCACGAAGTCAGAACTGGTGGTATTTTTCCCCCAAATATCTGACCATCCAGGAGGAAAGATCAGACAGAATGAGGAACATTCTGCCAAATACCTGGTTTGAACTCTAAAAATTTAAGTGGTCTGAAAGATAAAAACAGAGGAATTATTCCATAATTAAGGAGACTACTATGAAACTGGGTAAAACCGACCATAGGGGAATTTCTTTGGCTATAAAGGACAGTATAGGGACAGTCAGTGAAATCTGAGTAAATTCTATAGATCAGATAATAGTACTATACCAATGTCAATTTCCTGATTTAGATAACTGCACTATAGTTATGTATAAGAATATCTTATTCCTAAAAAGTACACATTGATGCATTGAGGGATAAAGAGTAGAGAGAAAAAGAGATAAAGTAAAGGTTGTAGATGGTAACATTCGGAGAATCTGGGTAAACAGTATATAGAAATCATACCTGTATGTCTGAAATTATGTCAAAGTAAAAAATTAAAAGGAAAAAGGGAGTATTCTATTCCTTTTTAAAAAAATGCTCTATCAGGTTAATTCACACGCCATTCTACAATTTAAGTTAGTCTCAGAATATTATCTTCCCACCTAACAAGTGGTAAAATCTCCCTTTGCTTTACTAAGTAGCCAGCTCTGGGAGAGAAAGCACTGCCAATCCTTTCCGGCTGACCCCGTATCCGACCTTGTGAGCAATGACAGACCAACTAAACCAAAAACAAACAAAAGAAGAGAAGGACCAGTTTCCACGAAAGCCTCTGAGCTTCCACGGCTTCTGTGACCATATCCTCAGGTCTTGAAATCATAACACTTGCAAGATAAACTTGTGTTTACAGAAGACTGTACAAAATACAGTTACTGGGAACAGAGCTTAGGTCTCCACTTTCACTGCACCCAGAGAATCAAGACTGCCATCTCACCGCAGAACAGTGCTTAGCCCGTGAAGATTCATCTACCCTGCAGGTAGACCTACCACAACACAAAAATGAGCTCAGTTCTCCAAGCTACCCGGTCTGAAGACTGGTAAGACACGTAACTGTGGTCAGGCCCTACAAGTCCTTAAGAAAGAACTTCAGTGGAACTGCATCACAAGGGGCGGGGGGGTTGAACTCACATGCAAGCCGTACCAAAAAAAGCAGATTGAGAGAGAAAGACATACCGGATAGCACAGGATGCAAAGTGAATTCGCTGCTTCTTAGTGGGTCTCAGTTTCTCTGTGCTTTTCTCAGTGTCAGCATTCTGCCAAATGAGGTATTCACAGAACAAGCCAAACATTTCATATGGCATATTTGAGTTAGTTGGGGACAGAGTAACTCAGCTCCTGTCTCACTGCAGAGACAGTGAGGTGATGGGCTGCTACAGGAAACAAGTTGGTTGGACTCAGAGAGAGATGGTCTGTTCTCCCACACCACCTCCCAAGGGATTCTTTCGGGTAATAGTGGCATTATGGAATTTTTTTTCCCTTTGCTCTCTCCTAAATAATGTTCAGTAGAGTTCAGTAGAATATTATTGGTCTAGAGTGGATACTAGCGTCCACAGAGAAAGGTGTTATGTTTGAGAACAAAGAAATCTGCTTTAGTTGGATAACCCACACTTTGGCTACCGGGAAGATTCCTCCCAAAGTCTCAAACTACTTCAAAGAATAAATGCATGGTTCCTTTAAGAAATCTGGTGGGAGCAGTGCCCTGAGCTCAGTAGGGGCACCAGCCACATACACTGAGGCTGGCAGGTTCGAACCGACCTGGGCCTGCTAAACAACGACAACTGTAACCAAAAAAAAAAAAAAAAAAAATAGCCGGGCATTGTGGCAGGTGTCTGCCACAGGGTTTGAGCCTGGCCTGGACCTGCTAAACAACAATGACAACTGCAACAAAAAAATAGCCGGGTGCTGTGGTGGGCACCTGTAGTCCAGCTACTTGGGAGGCTGAGGCAAGAGGACTGCTGTGAGCTGTGATGCCACTGCACTCTACCAAGGGTGACAAAGTGAGACTCTGTCTCAAAAAAAGAAAAAAGAAAAGAAAAGAATTCTGGTGTTGTTAAGGTATAGAACACCTTACATTCTCTTTAAAAGATAGCTCAGAAAGCAGGCTCAGAGGCAGAAACACTAAAACAACTAGGTGATTTACGGTTTCAAATGAGGGAGAAACTAAATTTAGTTTTCTAGATAAGAACTAAGTATATGCAATCAAAGATAGCGTGAAACACTGTAAAAGGGGGCTAGGGGAGTTCACAGGTTAACACGGGTGCTGGGAAGACACAAAAAATCAGAAGCAAACTTAATAAATCAGAGCTTGTTGTACTTCAGTGCCAGGTGCGAGGGGAGAGGGTATGATGACAGTTTGTTCCAGACCCAAGGCAGATGGGGAACACAAGATT